>LPNX011120567.1:325968-387236 GCA_001517045.1 Pseudotsuga menziesii | reverse complement strand
GGTATCAGAGCTAAGGTTCTCAAAGTTCAATTTCTTCATGCAATTAGAGCTGAGGATATCAAAGCTCTACATGATATCAGATCTTTGAGAGTTCATTAATTAGTCCTCCTTTCCAGATTTGCAGGTTTATTTTGCAGGTTCAACTTCAAATGGATTCAAGAATATCAGTTCCTCTTCTTTCTCCATTCACAAGCTATTCAGAGTGGAAACTGAAGATGATTTCATATCTAAAGGGACAAGGTCTCTATGAGATATCTATTGGAGTTGGTGAAGAATCTTATGAAGAGCCAAGTGACTGGTTGAATGACTGTGAAAGAGCAATTGGGGCTATTTGTCTATCTATCTCTCCATGCATGCGCTACCTTATTGATTCTGTTGATTACCCAAAATATCTCTGGACAATATTGGATAGAGTTTTGGGAAAGGACAATGAGGATCCTTCTAGCTATGTGGAGAGTGCCTCTAGCTCCTCAATGATTTCTCTCTCTCAAGATGTCTCGACCTCTACAGTCTATGATGAAGTTAATCATAAAGAAGAAGTTTCTCATACAGTTCCTGTTTCTACTACTCTCTTTGATTCGAATGCTTCCTCTTTCAATCAAGAAGCAAATATTGAAGAGCCATCTTTTTCTGTGTCTCCTGAAGTAGAAGATCTTGATTCATCTTCTCATGATGCTGTTGATGAAAAAGAAGTGACTAATGGAGCTGCTATTGCTATTGATGATTCACTCACACATTCAGTGTTCTCTATGTCTTCTATCATGGATTCTGAGATCCATATGCCAGACCTCTCACACCTTGTGCATGCCTCTCTTCTTGATGGTGCCCAACCCAGTGACATCCAGGATGTTTGCTTAGCCAAATCAAGTCCTTCCAGTGTTTTTCCACTTACCATACTTGATCCCATGTGATTCTACAGCTCCTCCTTTGTTCTTGGCACTCATTCTCAGAGCCTCCTTGAAGATTTTGAACATCACTATCTTTCCTCCTCTCATACCTCTACCATAGAGGATTCTTTACCAGTATATTCCCATGAGTCTACTGTTGTGTTTATTTGTGATCTCTTGGATTCTTTGAAAGCTAGATCAACCCATGAAGCCCATGCATTCGCACTCTTTGATCCCATGCCTTCTCTATGTTCCTACATGATCACTTGCACACATCCTCTCTGTGTAAATGAAGATGGAGACATGATACATTCGCTTGAACAATTATTTCACCTATCTGGAGCTCATTTCATCTCTACTGGTTCGAAGTTCAAGTCATATCATCATCTTGGAGCTGATTACAAGTCTCAAAATCCTTCAGTATTGCCTTCACATCATTGGATTTCAATTGTTCTACATGGTCCTAGGTTCCATCCTGCAGCTGTCCTTGATCCAGGTGAGCAGATTTATCTTCTTCCCAAGAAGAAGATTCCTCTAGACATCAACATTTAGTTTGGAGCAGGAGCAACACCAGCAGTTCAACATTTTTGGTATTTCTTTTCATGTCCTTTCTTGAGGGAGGATTTTCCCCTTGAGGTTTTTCCTCTTTCCTCATTTCTTCGGACAACATAAAATTGTAAAAGGGTGACCATAGCTTTATTGCTGGGCCCTATATGCATATATATTTCTGATTAGTTCAAGAATATCATCATAAAGTCAGGCTTAAAGGGCGGTGTTGGAATATAATAAACCCACTCATAACTTAGGATAAAATAATTAATCATTATTTGATTAATTATTCACCCACTAGCTTAATTAGTTGGCATCCAGTTGCACCTTAAGGTCAATGCATGCCATCCATATCCTAGGAATGATTTATTTCTGATTCTAGGTTCATCTAGAATTAGTATACAGGACCTTATAGCAGATTCTGCTTTTTCTTCTTTTTCTGCTTTTTCTGCTTTATCCTGCTTTTCTATGGATAAGATAAAAGCTAGTCAACTAGGAAACTGGGAGCTTTTGTTTCCAACCCATCCTCCATTATTTTCTCTCCATATTCTAGGATTATCAAGTCTTTCCTTCACTCATCATCACTCACTCATGCTATTGCTAATTCACGAGGTGCTTGATAGATTGGGAAACTGCTTTAGTCAACTATGGGGTTTATCATAATTAGTAAGCCTACTTTTATGAGCTAGCTTGAGTTGTCTTCATGCAACTCCTTTTTCCTTTATAAGGATGTATTACCTATGTAATAATATCAATTATCATTTATTGATCATTTATTAATGTGTGTTCATTAATTCTTCTTCTTCTCTCATTATGCTAATTCTCTACAATTCTCTGTGAGGTTAATTGTGTGCCTAGATCCTTAGCCAGTTTATGAAATTCCTTATGCCATCAAGGCTTTAGAATTTCTACATTGGTATTGTAAAGGGAGTAGATAGGCCAAAACCAAAAATGGTTGCCAGGAATTGGAACGAACTCTTATTGGGATGGAGACCAACACCCATAGGAAAAAAGAACAAAGGAGAACATGGCATGCATAAGAAATCTCTTGATTCATTTTTTTACAGTGAGCTTAAAGAGAGGAGAGACGGCTTGGGAAATTTCCTTTCATACCATTTATGTTTTAGAAGAGAGCTGCGATATATTGGTACTAAAGGAAGATAGATGATTGGAAAGGAATAGTTTAGTTGGATCTAAATCAAGGGAACTTGTGAGAATTTATACACAACTTGATCTATAAGCCAAAGAAACACTCACAATTCGCTATATTTTGCAAAACATGAACAAATCAGCAAAGAAGACTGAAATTACATTCACACATGAAATAAATAATCGATATTATTGTCATTGTCTAACACGTAACTATGTTTACAACAAGTATATAGTAAAATAGGGAAAAATAGTGAGGCCTTGGAGGCCATGTGAAAGTATACAAGTGGCAGCACAAGATTTGGCCCTCAAACCCCCCTAGGTTGACCAATAAGCCTCCAACTCATCCCAAACATTCATGAATCCTAGTGTGAACATGAGAAAGGCATGATGGAACATAAATTAAGGTATTACAAGAATGCATGAGCACATGGGTGAGTGGGAGTGTCTATAGGTGAGCAATAAATGCCCAAAACAGTCCAAAACCACCCAAACCAAGCACTAGCGCCTCAAGTTGGACCAAATCCATGAAATTGGGGAAGGAGAGCGCATGCCTAGTTCACTGCAATCAATGTGGGATCATGGGTGTTATAATGATCAACCTGGAGCACGTCAAATGTGAATAATGATCAACTAAGAGCGCATCAACTATGGAAAATGATCAATTTCCCAAAGTCTAACCATAGGAATCATAGCATGGAAGCAAATGAACGTGTCTAAGGTATAATAATATGGTACTAAGGATGTATTATGCTATAAAACCCCCCCTTAAGCCATAATTAGTACTGCTTAACCAAAAATATCATGGAGGCCTTTGCAACAAAGGCTCAAGTCACCTAATACAACATAAAATTTTATTTGTCCATGAAAACAAGGAAAAGAGGAAAACCACATGGGAACAAAAACTCTCCTAAAAAATGGACATGGAGCCAAAAATATGAAGGTGAATGGAATCCATAACCATGTATCACTCACCCCAAGAAGAGATCTCAGGTAGGTGAAGGTCTTCTCTATGAAGCACATGGTGAAAATATCAGTAGTTTGCTCAACATAAAGGAAATATTGCAAGGCTATCACCTGATCATGCACCAAGCTCCATATGTAGTGCACATGCATATCAATGTGTTTGTTCCTCTGTCTCTATACTGGATATGCAGAAATATTTATTGCACTTTTATTGTCACACCAAATGACTGTGGGTGAATCAAGTGCAACTCCAAGTTCTCGAACAATGCCTTGCAACCACACACGTTGTGTAGCTGCATTCACTGCTCTTCTGTACTCAACCTCATCTGAAGAAACACATATAGTGTGTTGTTTCTTGCTTGAACAGAATATGGTACCATTGGCAAGAATAATACATAACCTGAAGTGGACTTCCTGTCATTGGTATCTCCAACCCAATCAGAATAAGAAAATCGAACTAGTTCTAGTGGAGAACTAGCAGCATAGTGTACCCCAATGTTCTTGGTGCCTTGTACATACTGAAGGATCCTCTTGGATTCATTACAATGGATCTCATTTGGATACTACATATATATAGCTACAACACCTACAACATATTATAAATCAGGTATAGAATGAGTAAGATACAACAAACTCCCAACTAGCTTCCTATACAATGAGTTGTCCACCAATGGAGAGTCATCAACTTCACCTAGTTTGATACCAGAAAGGAATGGGAACTTGGATGTATTAAATTCATCCATTTTAAAATTAATTAACAGGTCTGCATCATTCTTTTTTTGTCTGACCTTGATCCTTGCTTCATATTGAACAATTTCCAAACCAAGAAATTGTTTCAACAAGCCAAGATCGGTCATTGTAAATTCACTATGCAAAGATGCTTTGATTGACCCAATTTATTTGGTGCGGATACTTGTAATCAAAATGTCATCAAAATAGAGTAATATGACCTTCAATACATCACCAATATGCTGCAAATAAACATTAGTATCATACTTGCATCTAACAAAGCCAAGAGAAAGTGGAAATTTGTCCATCTTGGCATACCAAACCCTTGGGGCTTGCTTTAGGCCATATAGAGACTTCTTTAACCTGCATACAAGAGAAGGATCCACTTGGAAACCTTCAGGTTGCTGCATATATATCTCTCCTGTATCTCACCATGAATAAATTCACTTTTGACATCCATGTGGTGAACCTCCCAGCGCTTGCTTGCAGAAATGGCTAAAACTAGCCTGATAGAGTCCATCTTTGCAACTGGTGCAAATGTATTTGTATAGTCAACTCCTTATAATTGAGAGAAAAATTTGCAATATAATATGTAATTATAATTTATATCATACCCATCAACAGAAAATTCGGTCCTATAGACCCATTTGCATTGCATTAGCTTCCTCTTGGGAGGAAAGGGAACCAATTCCCAAGTCTCATTTTCCTGTAGAGAGTTGAACTCTTCTTGCATGGTTGTTTTCCATATTGGTTAAATTTATGCTTAGTGATATGATTGTGGATAATATCCAACCATCATGAAACATTTCTCAGCAAGATACACTTCACTTGCAAAAGAAGCAGTGTGAAATTGTGATATAGTCTTCCTAGGATCTAGTGGATTGCCAGCTAAATCCCCAACTTCTTCTATGGTTTTTTATGCCACTTGGGCCTTGTGGGGGAGTCATGTTTAGAAACATAATATTAATCCATATAAGAATCATAAATATCAGAAAATTATTCATCACTTACACCATCTTGTGGTGAAAGAGATGAGCATTCCCCCAGTGCTAGCTCAAAATATGGAATGACTTTTTTTTTCGAATTGCACACTTATTTCTATGAAAGTATTTTGAGTTGAGGGAAAAAAAATATTTTATCCCTTTTTATATTCACCATATCCCACCATTATGCACTCCTTTCTTTGTTTCTGCAATACTTTTCTCTTTTTTGAAGGTATCCTAGCCCAAGCCCTTGAGCCAGAAATTACGAAATGTGAAATATTTGGCTTATGACCAAACCAAGCCTCTTATGGTGTTTTTACATTCACTGATTTGTGAAGAGATCTGTTCTAAATGTGTGCAGAAAATTTAGTGGCTTCAGCCCATATCTTAGGAATTAAATCCTTAGCTTCAATCATACATGTTTCCATCTCCTTCAACGCCCTATTCTTCCTCTCTGTCACACCATTTTGTTGTGGTGTGTAGGGGACCAATTGCTACATTTGGATGCCACATTCTTCACAAAGGTGATGCAAATTCTTGTTCACATACTATTTATCATTATCAGTATGAAACACTTTGATTTTTTTCCCACATTGATTCTCAACCAGGGATTTCCAAACCTTGACAGTCTCAATGACTTCAGATTTGAGTTTGAGAAAGTAAACCCGACAAAACCTTGAGAAATAACTATGAAGGTCAACACATACCTTGATCCTCCTTCTAAAGGTGTAGGGAGAGGTCCAATAATATTTGAATGCACCTTTCCAAGCACTTGAGTAGCTCTCCTTTCTTTCCCTTTCTCATAGTTGCGCTTTGGATCTTTGCCCACCACAAAACCAATGCATGCACCATTGGAGGTATTGATAGGAGGACGCCCTTCCACCATGCCACCTTTGTTCAATGAATGTTGGTATTTGTAGTTCATATAGACAAACCTCTCATGCCACAGCTTGTTGGTTTCATTGGCATGAGACAAGACCACTTTCCCTCTGGAGTAGGGAAGGAAATGGGAGAATTTGTACATCTTATATTGATGATCAACAAATCCCAAAGCCACCACCTTGTTGGTAGATATTTCAGATATCTCCATTGTGTCTGGAGTATACGTTACTCTCTTGGCTTATACAGTGTGGTTCATTTGGTACAATGACAGTAGATTCGCTGCCAAGTCTGGTACAAACAATGCATTATTGAAATACCCATATTTAAGATTGATCCTTCCAATTCCCTTGGCTCAGATCTCTGAATAATCACCCATTCAAATAGTTGGTCCACTGTCTGAATACATGGATGTGAAGAACTCTTTGACAGAGGCCATGTGCCTTAATGATCTCGAATCAATGATGAAGGAAGAAGAGTCTAAAGAACCAGCAACCAATGCATGGCACCTCTCTTTGTTTTATGATCTTGAACCTCCATTTTTCTTCCTCGCACCCTCTGGTACTGGGATGTTGTTCTTCTCCAACAGCTGCATCATCATATCAATGTTTTTCTTCATACATGCACTCTCTGTATTCCACCCTTTGTGACAGTAGGTGCATTTGGTATTCTCATGCTTCTTCTTGTCCTTTCCCTTGCAAGGATTCAAACCACCATCTGAAGATTCGGGTCTGTCTTGTTTCTTCTTGTTTGGCTGCTTCGAATCCTTGGCTTTGTTCTTGCTCTCAGATGGATTCAAAAATCCTGTAGCAAGAGCTTGGTATTTTCTAGACTTGATGGTACTCATCTACACGAGCTTGTCTTGTTCTTGGGTCAAAGAATCCATGAACTCATCCAGTGCAGGCATGCACCAGTTTCGAGTTGTGAGCTTGCTAGAGTGAAATGTGCTTACAAACATAGAGTACTCTAACTCTAGATTCAAAAGTATTGATAGTATGAGCTTCTCCTCCTTCTTCTCTATGCCACATCGCTTGAGTTGAAGCACCAATGACTTGAATTTGGTGAAGAAACATTGGATTGTCTCAAAATGAGAAGGGCTCAAAGAGATGAGCTCATTTTTGAGTTGGTGACCCCTCATCTCATCAGTATTTCCAAACAAATCTTCAAGCTTCATCCATACGTTATTTGGAGTAGTAATAATTTCTACATGAAAGATCAAGTCTCTCTAAATGCTGAGACAAAGCATTCCAAATGCTTCATCAAGTCCGTTGAATAACTTTAATTTCTCAACAACAGAGTTTGGTTCAACCTCTGTCCCCATGGTGACCCTCAACAGGAATTTCGACCTCAGATGGATAACCATATCAAAATTCCATTTGAATTAATTGAATAGTGTCAGCAAAACATGGGTCTTACCCATCTCTTCTTGCGCTGCTGGTGACAAATTGCTGAATGTACCTAAAATGAAAACTCTCGAATCTATCTGGAGAATTCATCTTAAAACAAATAAAACACTCTAGAATTGATTTAAATATTCAATCAGCTCTAATATCATGTGAGAATTGATACACAGCTGGATCTATAATCCAAAGAAACACTCACAATTCGCTATAGTTTGCAAAACATGAACAAATTAGTAGAAAAGACTGAAATTGCATTCACACATGAACTCAATAATGGATATTATTATCACTTTATAACATGTAACTATGTTTAGAACATGTATATAGTACAATAGGGAAAAATCATGAGGCCTTGGAGGCCATGTGAAAGCATACAAGTGGCAACACAATATTTGACCCTCAAACCCCCGTAGGTAGACCAATAAGCCTCCAAATCATCAAAAACAGTCACGAATCCTAGTGTGAACATGGGAAAGGCATGTTGGAACATCAATGAAGGTATGACAGGCATGGGTGAGCACATGGGTGAGTGCGAGTGGATCTAGGTGAGCAATAAATGCCCAAAACAGTCCAGAAACCACCCAAACCAAGCACTAGCGCCTCAAGTTGGACCAAATCCATGAAATTGGGGAATGGGAGCACATGCACCTAGTTGAATTCAATCAATGTGGATTCCTAGGTGTAAGAATGATCAACCTAGAGCGCATCAAATGTGTAGAATGATCAACTAGGAGCACATAAACTATGGAAAATGATCAATTTCCTAAGTCTAACCATAGGAATCATTGCATGGAAGAAAATGAAAGTATCTAAGGTCTAACACTATGGTAATAAGTATGTATTATGCTCTAACAGAACTAATCGTGGAGGTTGAAACTCCAAAACAGTTGGAAGAATGATTCTAATAGTAAACTGTATTGTTGTGAAGAGAAGCCTCTGTTCTTTTGATTGGAGGTAAGCGAACTCCTATACCTTACTCTTTATATTTATTTCTTTAATTGCTTGTGTCAAACCCTGTAAGGTATATATTGAATGTATAAAGATGGAGGGCCTCTTGGATAGAGAGAAAAACCCCTTATGATTTAGTATATAAAGTATGAGCTACAATTAAGAATTAGAGTGTATATTGCATAGTCCATTTTTTTAGTGACTAGATTTGCTTAAGAAGAAGAAGGAACGTTTCCTTGGAGGAATGTCAACCCTTATGGAAGAGCCTATTCAATTTCATTCTTATAAGTATTTTGGGTTGATTGGTAGAGGGGCATCTTGGAAAATGGTTGATTCCAATGATATTATAGTTTATGCTGGAAAGTAAATTAGATAAGTAAAATAACAATCAAGGAACTACAAGTTGAGATTGTTTTACGAGTTCATTTAAAAGGAATCATTTTGTTGATCTCTTATCAATCTGTTTATGTTAACTTCGAGTAGTCTATAATATTGTCATGTGACTTTGTACACAAGAAGCATACGGTTATTATTAATGAATGATTTTTACTAGGTGTTACATATTATAGATATATGATGGTACAATGGGCCATGAAATATTCTAACCTAGTAAGCATATATATTTAAATATTCTCACCTAGTAAGCATATATAGTTAAGAATATTATGTGTGCAAACCTATTTAGAAAGTTTAATAATTCAATACTCCTTTAATATTTGTATTTTAAGGTAAAGAATTAATAGATTGTAAGATATTATTAGCATGGTGCTAGATTATTGTAAAGTACTAGTTAAAATTCAAAAGTGTAAAGGATGAATTATGGTCAACAGAGTTAAGATAATATCTAATATTGTGAGTGTGTGAAGGGGTTATTTCCATTAATTTGAGAGAAGTTAATTGAATTTTGATGGTACTTAATTTGAAAATAGTACTTATTAAGAAAGAACGACTTTGTTTTTAAGGAACCAAAATAATGAGAAGTATGTTGTTAGTTTCCCATGTGATTAACATATTGATATTGAGGCTAACATTTTGATGAATTCTGATGTATGGATTGATGTTAAAAAAAATTACTTGAAGAAATTAGGTTTGTTACAAATGGTATCAAACTAGGTTTACAACACTCAGACCTAATGGACTCAACTTCATGCATGTATGTTGAGAACATTGTGATTTGAATACAAGTTTTTATGTTTTCTTATAGGAATTCATGCTATAGAAAGAATGATGTTTTAATGATATGATCATCCAAGTTTATGAACTAGTTCGCGTCGAGTCATGAGGGTGAATATATGAAACTAGTTGTATAACTTAAATGCAAAAATACATGCAAAAAGAATGAAGTTTTGTTTGAAGTTCAACAATGTGATATGTTTGATTTCATTAGATTGTAAAGGTATGTAATAAGGAAATGGATGCACTGTCATGTTAATAGTAAATTTAATTATGATACCCATGCAAATATATTCTTATGTTATTTTACATGGATCATGTTGACTCAAATGCTAGTCTATGCATAACTTATTGAGACTATGTTGGAAGAGTTTTGGAACATAGTCAGTTCATATATGATAAATGACTAATGGATATATGATGTAGTTAAGCTAGTAAATAGCTTAATAATTTATTAGGTATTCAAGATTACAACATGTTTAAGGTAAAAGTTAGGATTAGTATACTAAGAAAGTAGATTAATGAGTAATGTATGCAAGAAGAAGCAACAAATTTAAAATCTAGGAATGACTAGTTGGACTCTAAGGACATGATTTTGATTATATGCAAGATTACATATGATAAATGCATAGGGATTGTACATAATGATAGAAATTGTTGCATCTAGGTTGCACATTCTGTATAAATTTTGTGTTTAAATGCATAAGGAAATAAACGTGTTGATATATATAGTTTTATGTCTTGCTTAAAATCACATCGATAAGAGAATAAGATGTAAATAAACCTTGCAAAATTTGTTAGTGTAATGTATAGGTACACTTGTTAACAAGAAACTTTGCCAACCTGAAGCAAGGTTAGTGTCATTTAGTAATGCCAACTCAAGCTTATATAAGCAAGGTATGAATTTTTCTTAAGGTGTAACTTGGTGAAAAGAATTTACGACTAATTTTTCATGAAAGTAATGCATTGAGATTATGCAAAAGACTAGTTGTTGTATCAAGAGATTATGGACATCATAAATAGCAAATTTCTATTATATTTTGTTGTTTTCTTTATGGTGATTATGATATTTCATGCATTAAATATTTTTAAATATATGTCCTTATGACTAATTCAATAAAGAGTTTTGAAACCTTGAATCTAACCACAGGGGACGCCTTGGGTTATAAGGATCCTAAACTTATAAATGAAGTAGAAAATCAGTTTGGTGTTGAGCTTGTTGGGATCTAGAGAACCTAAAGTGTTTAGTATCATTATGGATAATTACAAGATGTAACAAGAATTGGAAACTGAGACTTAGTTTCTAGAATAAACTGAAATATTGAAATGGTTGAACAAAAAATATTTATGGATTAAGTAGAGCTGCTACGGAGCACCCTAGACAGGTATTAGTCTTTGAAATTTTTGATGAGTTTGTACAGAGTTGCTAGTGAGCACCCTTGTGAGGTGTTAGGCTCTGTTGAGCGCTCTATGAGATTAAAGTCCTAGGAAAAATAGCTACCAATGAGCACCCAGAGAAGGTGTTAAGCTTTGAAGCATCTGAATTTTTTGATAAGTTAGTGCAAAGTTTCCAGTGACAACCCTTATGAGTTGTTAGACTCTGTTGAGCGCTCTATGATATTAAAGTCCTAGAAAAAGAGCTATCAGTGAGCACCTAGAGGAGGTGTTAGGATCTTAAATAGAACTACCAGAGAGAACCTAGGTGAGGTTTTAGGTTCTGTAGTGGAAACCTTTGTGATGTTGAGCTTTCAGGCTCAGAGATATATGGCTTTTCAGATCTTCGGAGCTTCTAGGCTCTATGTAGGAGATATGCCTGAGAGCTGTAAAAAATTGATGAAGGCTATCGTCCTTATATCGGATGAATATTATATGTACAGGTTGTGGAGGCCTGAACATGAACTAGTGGTTTCATTAGGACATGACCCTCATGTATATATGCATGCCAGAACTTCCTGGAAGAATATTTCAGCCAAGAAGTGCTTGGAACATCAATTCCATACAAGAGGTATGTGTGTGAATGTTATGTTTTGTATTTTATGCATCATGATATGATAAAGTGTTGGATGCAAAGTTATATATGTAATGAATCCGTGTGTGATAAATGTGATAAAAGGATTGTTTCTATATGCATTAGTAATGCTTTTAGTTAGTATATGTTTTTGAATATGCAAGAAAAGAATAAATAGGCACATGTCATGTTAATTTAATATGATTACTTATATTGTGAAACAAGTGGAAATGATTAAAGGTACTTGAGAAAGTACTGCTATACAGAATGGATAGATATTGATGTTAAAGTGGCAAAGTTATGTGCCAAGGAATAGAAATACAAGAATGATTTGTTTTTTTATTGATGTTATATAAATGTTATGTTTGACTCACAGATGATGCTGGTACATTTTTGAGGGGAAATCTAATATTTAGAGACTTATCATGGACAACAACAATAAAATTTTGCAAAAGCAATAGTATGTTTTTTTTTCTTTCTTAATTTTAAAAGAATTATATATGTACATATGTTTTTGTGATAGGTTGTGGAAATAGTTTGTGGTTTTTGTGAAAACCACAATTTATGGTAGACAAGGTGCATTAGAGACATTCTAAAGTAGATTCCAATGAAAGAAGAGTTAATTGACATTTTCAAACACAATTGAAGTTGATGACAAAGCTTAAAGGGAACGAACACTGAGGATGGTGTACCCTTAAGGGGGGAAGGATGTAACATCCCCTCTTCTACATTCACTCCTCTACAAAGGAAATAAAATTAAGGAAAAATAAATCTAAGTAGAGTTAGTGACATGTTTTTAGAATATTATTCTTCATTAATATTAATATGGAAATTTAGGTCATTTATATTATAAGAAGTAAATTTGGATTATTAATTATGGGGCCACTCATAGTTACCTTGTTCTACCTCAAAATATGGAAGGTTTCATTGTTATGGGGTAAGCAGTCTATGCCCTTACTAGATTCCCTTTAATCATAACCATGGGGCCACACCCTTGATGAAAATACTTAGAGTAGGCATAATTAGAGAAAATTTGAGGTCTAAAATGAGTATCTTAAGGAAAAATAATAAAATAATGGTTAAATAATAAAGTAATATTTATGAATTTTGGAGGAAGAGAGAAAAAAAACTATTTTGTTTCTTTGTATTTTCAACATATCTCCTTGTTGTTTTACTAAAATTTAGAGCAGGAGCACTCATTGGATGCATAATGAATTTCTACACCCAACGAGTCACCACACATCATACTTTTGAGGGACTTCACCCCACGAAAAATGAGAAAGACATTTAAAAAACATGTTACTTTCAAAGTAACACATTTTTATTATGTATATCTCATTTTTCGTGGGGTGGGGACCCTCAAAATTATGCAGTGTGGGTACTTGTTGAATGTATAATTTGATTATGCATCCAATGAGTGCCCTTGCTCAAAATTTGAGCAAAACAAAGGGAGATATGTTGAAAATATGAATTAAAAATGTAGTTTTTTTAATGTCAAATATTCCAACTCTATCATTATGGTTGACTCTTTTCTTGAAATTCTATTGGTTCTTGAATTAAATGGATCTTTTTCTTATGAGGTGGCTTGTTTTCTTACAAGGTGGCTTGTTTTCTTATGAGGCCAATTTTAGAACCCAAATTTGCTCTAATGCACTATTCATAAATGGGTAGGTTTGCTAAGCTACCTGACTTCCTTATCCCATATATTTTACGACGAGATTTCATGCCTTTATCCAAAAATAGAGTAGGCAAGCCAAAGCAGAGTATGCTCAATTTGGCATAGAAAAACCAAAACCTTTTGTTGTTATAAAAATAGGTTCATATCACCTCCATATCTTTTGGAGCTAGTAAGTTTATAGTCAAAAGTTGATTGTAGAGGTCAATTGGGTAGTGGGATAATTGGTTGAGTGTACCAAAGGTGCTCTAAATTTAGCAAATTTCTATGTAGCTCAAGGAAACAAAGTAGTAGATTTGGGTGCACTTAAGGTGACCACAGTTTACTGTGTCTTCCCGATTCTAAGGAAGTTAGTTATACTTTGGGTTATATAATAGATGATTCTATGGATCAATCTATCATAGGGGTTTTTTGTGTTCTTCTATGTATTGAGCTATGCTAAGTTTTGTTTTGCTGTTATAACATTTTTTCTAGACACTGCCTCTTATTATAATTCATAACTCTTCACTTCTGTAATTCCCTATCTCTCCAGCCATAGGGGATTCACCTTGTTGACTAATACCTTATCATGTTCATTAATAAAGGTTTTTTTTTAATTGTGAAAAATAAGGTAAATATACTATAGGTATTGTGGGGGAGGGGAGTAGGATATGGGGGCTTTATATGTATTGGGGGTGGGGGGGGGGGGTATTAAAAGGGGTATCTAGTAACAATAGGGAATATCTTGTAAAAATAGGATTTTTTAAATTGGAAATATGTATTGGAAGGGGGATCAACAAAAGAATTTTGGTAGGTATTTATCAATATATAGTGAAATTAGGGGTATTGTTTAATATCCCATGAACGAAGGTCCTATGGCATAGTTTTACTGAGTGAAGATCCTGTGTCTCCAACATGGTATTTGGGTTGTCAATTTGAGACACAACCTATTGTCTACAAGTTCTTTCGTGGTTGTCACTAACATGCACTCTTGGTGAGTTAGATATATTTAGTAGATTGAGTTAGGGTTTCGAATGAAAGGTTGAATATGGATTTATATTTGCATTGTGATTATGAGATCTAATTAATACTTGTGGAATTGAAAGGCCACAATTATGGTACGTGGGCACGAGACATGGAATATTATTGAAGAGTGAAATGCTTTGGAAAAAACTACAATTCCAAATCCTAAGGATGATTAACCTAAGTTTTTCATTCATGGGAAGAAGAAATATTTGTTGTAAGAGTTATAACAATATATATCTCTAGGGACACTTTATTTAATACAAGCGAGATTGACTATCCAAATAAAGTATGGATCAGTGAAGTATCTATTCAACAAGATCAATAAGAATTGAATTATGCATATTGTGAAAGGGTTGATATTTCATAACCCCATGTCCTTTGTTAGGATTGAATATTATGTGTCTTAGGTAAAGGAGATATAGTTGAAATTGGGTGAATGCGGAAAAGATATTATGAAGAAAAATGATTATCTAATACAACTGATCGTGATGAATCTGAAGACACCATTTGCTGTATTTTTTTAATTTTTTGTGCTAGTTGGGCCTCTAGAAAATAAGATAGTAACGACTATACTTTTATTCTTTCTTTGGATTTCTAATTAAGGAACAAGAAAATTTGCTTGATGAATCTATACTTGATATTAAGAAATAGGCCCATCTCCTTAAAGTAAAAGAATGTAAAGACTATAGATAAATAGGTCAGCCAAGGAAGGTAAGAAGAAGAAGACTAGTATTAGTACTATGAAAATACAAGACATGTGAAGAAGATTTGCTAGAAGAATGCTTGTTAGAAGAAGACTAAAAAATTGGACAATATGTTTAAGAGTCTTGAAGAGAAGGTGTTGAATAGTTAATCAACTGACCTACAACATTGATTTTTTGAAGGAAAGGGAGATAAATATACCTTCTTCATTAATACTTCTCAGACATTGCATGCTCACACTTCTAAAAGTGAGTGGATAGTTGACTCTAGTTGTACCCATCATATGGCTAAGAATTCTTTTCTCTTTTCGTTAGTGAGTAAAGATATATAAGAAGAAAGATTTCATTAGATTATTATGAATTTATTGTTGTTGGTTGCGGTAGGATTGAATGCCAAAATGGTATGATCATTGATGTGTATCATGTTCCAAGTTTGAGTATCATTTTGGGTTTGTACCCCAACTTGCACTAAGAGGAAATAAGGTTGAATTATGACCTAATAGGTTTGTTGTGAAATATTTTAAGAATTACTTTGTTGTTATTGTTGAGACAATTCTTGACCCAAGGATAGACTATATAATTTCTATAATTTTTCCAAGTAGGATCCATGTCCAATTGTACTCATAATAAAGACTGAATTGGAGAAAAATTCAACCTCAAAGGAATGGACATCTAAATTTTTGAAATAAGAAATTCATGGTGAAGTTTAATATGGTTAATGGACTACCTAGGTTGTTTCCCTTGATGGTGTGTGGAAAGGGTGTGTTCTTGGAAGGAATCATTAAGATATGTTCAGTATATGGAAGGCATGGACAAAAAATATTCAACATGAACTTGTCCATAGCGACCTTGTTCAATGAATCAACCATTATTAGTAGGTGCAAAGTATGTTTTGACTTTAAATGATGATTTTTCCATGTATACTTGGGTGTATTTCTTGAAGAATAATGATCATGCCATTAAAAAATTTAAGGAATACATGGATTTGACTGAAAAGCAATGTGATCGATTTGTGAAATATCAAAGAGAACTCAATGGAGTATAATATGTGAGAAAAGACTTTGAGATCCATTTGACATAGAATGGTATCTCTTGGGAGAGATATATACCTTAAAAACCGTAGTGAATTATGTCGTCGAAAGGAAGAATAAGGCCTTGATTGAAATGGAACAATGTTTTTCTAAGGCCAAATGTTTGTTGACTAAGTTGTGGGTAGAGGTTGTTTATTTCCACAACTACCTTCTAAACGTGATTCATACCAAATATGTGTGGGATATGACTCTTCTTGAAAAACACGAGGAAGGAAACCCTCATTCAAACATATCAAAACATACTATGCATAACACATGCTCATATTCTAGATTATAAAAGAAAGAAGTTAGATGCATAGAGTCATCCCTCTATTATGGTGGGCTACTTTAATGAGTTGAAATCCTATTGGTTATTTGATCTAGCCAAAATTACAATATTTTATTTGTGAGGGGGATATTGTCTTTGATGAGAATTGTTCATGTATTTATTTGTTGAACTCCTCTTCTTTATTCTTAATAAGCAATCTTCTTGAAATTGAGAAGAGTTCTAGATTGGTTGGCTATTTTATCGATATCAACTAGTGTGTCAATATGTTTTTAATTGGATAGTCAACTTGTGTACCATTATAGACTTGCATTTGACATTCTACAACACAATCAACCACAAGGTTTTGACAACCTAATCACTCAACTAATGGTTATTTTGATGCATGAACTCTGTCTACAAGGGACATTTGTCTTTCCAAATAGATGAGTAATACAATTGAAGTTGGTGTTAATGAAAGAAATGTGAATGATTAAAGGAAAACTATATAGAGGTCATAAACAATGAGGTAGTGTTTCTTTGATGGCACATGTGTTATATGGCACATGATCTTAATACATATGTAGATGCACATGATTAACCTAAATGGTAGAATGTTATGGATAATGGTACAATTTCTTGGTGAAGAATAAAAATTGATGCCTCCATCATAAGTAAACAATTGGTGAAACTTCAATGGATTTATGAGACTAAATTTACATATCAAGAGAACATTGAGAAGCATAAGTCTCAATTGGTAGAAAAGGGATTTAATTAACATAAAGGTATCGGTTACATTAATAACTTTTCCCTTGGTGCTATGAGGATCCTACCCTAACCCCATACTTTATCAATGTACAAGGCCATAAGGCCCATTAGTTAGTTAGTGGATAGTGTCTAAATATAAAAGGGCCTTCCTTATTGAATAAAGGACCCTAGGTGGTTTAGACTCATTAATAGTGGAACCAAAAGTAGTTATACCTTTGGCTATTGAATTACTATATATAGAGTAGTAAGCTATGTAATGTAAGCCAATAATTGTCATTGTATTTGTTGCTTTTCCCTTGGAGGATGAACCCTTGAAGAGGGAAGTGAACATAACTATAAATTTAATCTATTCCCTCTTATGTATTTCTATATTTTATTCGAATTTTTGGGTTTAAGTATTTTCAAAGTGGTATCATATCTTTTTCTTGGGACAAAAAGGAATATTTTTAATACTAGCGTTTGTTTCTTTCAAATGAGTCATCTTGGGATTTTTGCTCTAGAATGTTTTCTACGATGTTTCAGGGTCTAAAATTTGCAGGGTACATAAAGGGAATATGGAAGTAACTTGTATCAAAATTTAATCCTTTGTTACACTATAATGTCAAATATACATTACGTGTAAGTTAGAGATTTTTACTAATAGGAAAGGTTTGGCTCCTTAAACGAGCCAGCTTGGAATTTTCGCTCCAAAATGTTTTCGTTGAAGTTTCGTGGTTTGAAATTTTTAGATTATAGCAAGGATATAAGGAAGTAGCGGGAGACAAAATTCTAGGTCCTGGGTTTCTATGCATCCAAAGATTATCCCTATGTAAGTTAGGGTTTGTGACTAGCCCGAAACTTGTGTTATGAGTAAAACTATTATATTTGAAGTTCTAAAAATCCAAATTGAGTTCCACTAATTGTATTGGAAATAAGATAAACCAAATTATTTCTAGTAATATTTTCATATTTAGTCCTAAAAAAATTGGACACATAGAAGGCCATACAATTTCTTTCTTTTGAGAAGGAAAAAAATAAGTAAGTTTTTGGAAAATTACCCTTTTTTTTTTCTTGGCACACTAGAATTCAGTAAAACCTGCGGCATTGTAGAGTATACATATTAGGATACTATAGAATTAAATGTTAGACTCAATGGGCCCAAAATTTTAGAGTAACCAAATCTTCAAGGTGAACTTTTAGGACCATCTCGAAATCAAGGTTTTACAAGGAGTTGTGCTTATTTCAAAATTTTGGCCTCAAACCTTGCTTTAAAAGTAAGTTATTTTCCATTAATTGTAGAGCTCTTTATTAGGTGACCAAGTTCAATTTATTTTTTTAGAGACATGTTCCAATGTCTTTAGATAAGACAGAGATATGTCATTTAGAGGGTAAAACTATGGTTGTGGAGGCATGTAATATACTAGATTTGAATCAGATCTTAATATTAAATCCTACTACTGATAATTATCAATATTGAATAAGAATTCTACTATTGATTGGAAATTTCCTTCATCAAGGCACAACAGAGGCAGTAAGAACATAAACTGAGAGTGGAAGAGGGTGAGTGGATGAAACCAAAGGAAATATTTGGAGACTGATAGTTCAGATCTTTAAGAACCTGGATGTTAGGTCCTTTCATGTTTTGAGAATTAGTGAGGGTGAAGTCTACTCCCAGGTTTATGGGTGTCCCAACTGGTGCAAACTGAGATTGAATAGTCAATTCCAAGAAACCAAGGTTTATGGAAGGATTAGGTGAGTTATCAATCAATTTTTAGGAAGAAAATAAAATCTGAACAGGTTCAAAACATATATGGAACATTTTGGTAAAGTTTGAGGGTGTTTGGAAAAAACTAGGAATTTGGTTTAGAGACTTCCTGTGTAAAGGAAGATTTCAAAGAACTGTTAAAAATTGATAAAAATCAGTTTCTTGGAGTTTTATGGGGTTTTGGGGTGAAGTTTTGACCTGATACAACTTACAGAATTGAAATTGAGCTTACAGATTAGTCATAGCATCAAAAAATGTAAAACTAGTCAAAATTGACTAGCTAAAGAGCAAGGGTAAGAAAACAAAGATGAATTATGAATATTTATTTTATCAGAACTGAAAATAAATAGTATAAGAGGTTTATAAGTCTATCATGACCCTCCTAAATCTCATATATAATTATCATGGCCATTACAACAATACCATTGCATTAAACTTACAAAAAGGCTCATTTAAGGAGCATTGGAAGGCCTCTTTCATGAAAATTTGGCATCATAAATTTATTGGGAAGAAATATATTTTTATAAAGAAATGGATTTATAAAAAAAATGGTGTAACCACTGAAACGGAGCCACATAGTGCAGATTCCCTAAGGAAGCGGCGGTCAAACAACCAAAACATCAATCCATACAGTTCAGATTGTTACATTTTGAAGTTTGAATTAAGAAAACTATTCGCTAGATAAATATGCACAACTATGCTTAGGTAGAACATAAAAACAAAATTCAGAGGATTTATGGGTCAAAATGCATTTCTTCCATGGCGGGAAGAGGAACTTGAACCCGTTGTTTGTTGATTTTTGTACCTAGGAAAGTGTTCCCCTAGGTGACTTTAGCCTTAGTCACTTAAAAGGGGGAAATAAAGTGACCCTTGCATAAAATGCCTTGAGATGAGAATTTAATTTGACTTTAGAGAATAAAGTAACTTTTTGGAAAAATTTAAGTGAGGTGAGTGAAATTAATTTTATATGAGATTTAATGAGCATTTAATCTCATCCAATCTCAATTGTTGGATTAGAATAACCCTAGGATTCTCACCAAAAAGGAAAGGAAAGGAAAATCACTTCCACTTTTGCAGATGAGAGTGAAGGAGAGAGCTGAGAGAGAGAAAAGCCATTTTTACTAAGAAAGAAGAAAAATTGTAGAACGCAAATCAAGGATCACAACAACAAAAACAGGGCACAGTTTTCGAGGAGTTCAACTAGCACGATTTTCGATATAACAACTTTAATTACTGCATATACGTACTGGTCGTACTGTATGGTTCCATACAATGCACACAAATCAAGTAAGGATGTATGGGCATGAATTTTGAGATGGTTTTCATCACATATTTTGAGGAGGTTTTTTGGGCACAAATCCTGAGACAAATCAGCAGGCACAAATCCTGAGGCATTTACTGTGGCATGGTTTTCAAGATAGGTCATACAACAGGTTATCGTACAGTCTGTACATCAACATGTTTTTCAAGGAAACTACAGGGAAAAATTCTGAGTTTGAGTTTCTTCTGTTTAGCATGGAAAATGAGACAAAATTTTTAACTTCTGGTTGAGATAGGTTGGTCTGAAAAATTCTGAATATTTTCTTGAAAATAAAAATCTCTCTCTCCTAACAGGTTTTCCCTTTGTGGGTTTTTTCCTCGACAAGTTTGCCAAAAATCTTTGAGTCTGAAATTTATGGTGTGCATTTATTGTTTTTATTTTATGTCCTTAAATGTGATTTTTAGCAGTGTTTTTATGGTTTGAAATATTGTGCAATTTCCATCCTTCATTAAATCTGGCTTGGGCATTAAACAAATAAAATTTTTGACATTTAAACCGATGGATGAAAATTGAGAAAACCTTTCATGGTATCAGAGCGAGGTTGGGCAGAAAATTAAATTTTTTTAGACAGAAAGTAATTTCCAGAACTTAGAAAATTTCTTTTGACAGTAGCAGCATTTTGTTGAAACTTGAACTTTGCAAAATATGACTTCAACTGGACTTATAATGGAGGATGGGCTTGATGGGGCTGGTAATTTTATCCCATGGAAATCTAGGATAATGTTGATATTGGAGGATAATGAGTTGTGGGATGAGGTGGTTCATAAGACTACATCAAATCCCATTGCTATTCCCCTACCATTGATGCAGTAGCCCTTACCACCTTCAACAAGAAGGACATAAAAGCTAGAAGAATAATCCTAGATGCAGTTAAATACCATGTGATTCCTCATAGCCTGAGTAAGACCTGTGCATTTCAGATGTGGGATGCCTTAACCAGATTGTTTCAGAGATCAAACAAGAATAGGAAAATATTTTTGAGGGAGAAGTTGAAGAGTATTGAAATGGCCAAAGGAGAGGTTTTGATATCTTACCTTACTAGGATCTCTTAGGTGAGAGATGAGCTTGCAGCAGTTGGGGAGGTTGTTCCTAATGCAAAGCTAGTGCAAACAGATTTGAATGGGGATTTAAAGCCGTGGGCTGTGTTTGTTGAGGCTTTGGTAGCTAGGGAGAACGTACCTACATGGGACAGGATATGTGATGATTTTGTTTAGGAGGAGACTCTGAGGGGTATTTTGCAGGGTAGTGCTTCTACTAGTAGGGAGGATGAGGATGATGTGGCTTTGACAGCAAAGGGGAAGAAGAAGTTCAAGAAGGGTCCCAAGAAGGGTGGGGCCAATTAGTAGGATGGGAAGAAGAAATATTTGAGAACTATGAAGTGCTTGGCTTGTCAGAAGATGGGACACTATGCTGGGCAGTGTCCACATAAGAAGAAGAAGACGAAGAAGAAGAAGCAGCATACAACAGCTTCGGTGGAGGTTGATGATTTTGTAGCTAGATTTCAAAGAGAGTTTTCTCTATGCACTAGACATGTTGATAGAGAGAGAGCATCCATCATCAACAGTGCGGATGTTGATAGTGAGAGGGATTTTTCCTTGTTGACAGACCATTCCTACAGTGCATGTACTTCCATCACATGGTATATTGATAGTGGAGCTTCGAGCCACATGAAAGGTGCTCGAGAGATGTTCTCCAAGCTTTCACATACAAAGACTGATGTGGAGGTAGTATTGGGAGATGACTCTCCTGCCAGAGCAGTTGGACGTGGGACCATTACCTTTCAGAGGGAGTCCATGAGTCCCATGATTTTGAGAGATGTATTGTAGGTACCTGGGCTGAAGAAGAACTTGGTTTCAGTTTCCATGATTGAGGATCGGGGTCTTGGGGTGTCCTTCCTATATGTACATGTGCATGTGTTTACCAAGACTTGAGGACCATCTACTTCCTACACCATTGGGTTTAGATGTGGGAAACTGTACAAGCTCTTGTTTCAGCCTCAACATGCCTTGGCACATAGCAGCCAGTGTTATCGGAACCGGAAAAACCGGCCGGTCTGACCGGTTCACAGGGTTGACCGGTCCGGTCACATAAAAAAATTTAAAAAACCGGATTCTGGACCAAATCGGGCACTGAACCGGCCGGTTCCGTACAGAACCGGCCGGTCCGTACTCTGCCGTACGACCACGTGCCAGGTACCCACGTTTTGTCAAATTTAAAAAAAAAAACAAAAATACCATGAATTAATACCATGTTTGAACATGTCTTCCTGAAAACCCCCATTTGCTGTGCTGGTGATGTTCATTTCCCGATAACCCTGTCTGATATGCAAGTCCCAGAAGATGTGATATTGCATGTTATCATTATGTAAAAGGTATTGTTAGGGGATTAAACCCTGAAACCCCTAATGCTTATATGCATGTCTGTATATGGACAGCCTACCCTCAGGCTAGCCGTGTTGTATACGTGCTGCAACATGAATATATTATTGTTTCATATTCTGTCCACTTTGTCATGTAATGTGCATGTTCACTTATAAAATTATACAATTACATCATGGTGTTGAATTTGTGGAAAAGTAGCAAGATGACCTCTTGATGATTTCAAGTTTCAGCATCCTTCATGATATCGTGAAAATAAAAGCAGTTGTTTGCAGTGAAGCATGGTATCAATGCAGGTGCAAACTATTAGGGAAACATCTGATTATAAGTCATTTGTAGGCTGATACCATATGTGAGTATGTAAATTGTACTGTCACTACGGATTATAGAAAATTAATATTAGCTTGAAGTGTAACATATAGATAAAGATAATGTCCTGGTTTGGATTCATATGTATGCACATGAATATATATGTTTTTTTACAAAATATGAATATTTTATGTATTTTTTAGTCAGCCGGTTTTTTACCCGGTTTTTTGCCGGTTCCGGTCCGGTTCACATTTTGGGTTTCGCCGATTCGATGGCCGGTCCGGTTCCGATAACATTGATAGCATCGGTCGTGAGCTTTGTGAGTTGTGGCATAGGAGGATGGATCACTTGCATCATCCAGCTTTGAGGTTGTTGAGATATATGGTTACATGTTTTCTAGAGTTCAGCACATAGCAGAGTGATGTTCGTAGGGGGTGTGCTTTGGGAAAGTACACCAAGATTGCTTTCACAAGCAGTGATAGAAGGTCAGCATGGATTCTTGACTTGATACATTCCGATTTGTGTGGACCTATGTCATCTGTTTCTCTGAGAGGATATGAATACTACGTGACATTCATTGATGATCATTCCAGGAAGACTTGGATCTACTTCCTAAAGAGAAATAAATCCGAGGAGGTCTTGGAGAGGTTCCAAGAGTTCAAAGCTCTTGTGGAGAACTAGGCAGGGAGGAAGATATGGGCTGTCAGATCGGATAACGGGGGTGATTATACCTTCAAGGAGTTTTATGGATATTGCATACGGGAGGGAATTCAGAGGAAGTTGATGGTTCCATACAGTCTAGAGTAGAATGGAGTGGAATAAGAGAAGAACCGGTCTATTGTTGGAGCAACTAGAGCTATGTTACATGACAATCACTTCCTTTATTCCTTTGGGCAGAGGCATGCAGTACAACTGTTTATATTCATAACAGGAGTCCCCATCGTGTCATGGGGAACTTGACACTTGAGGAGATTTTCACAGGCAAGAAGCCTAAGGTTAGCCATTTTCGCATATTTGGTTGTTTGACTTACTCTCATGTCCCTTCTGAGAAGAAGACAGAGTTGGATCCCACAGTAGAGAAGGGCATCTTTGTGGGCTATGATGAGACTTCGAAGTATTTTCACATTTATCTTACTTCTTAGAGGAAAGTTGTTGTGAGGAGTGAAGTGAAATTTGAGGAGGAGCGGGCCTTCAGGAATTCTAGAGAGTTAGAGCAAGGAGAGCAGCAGGTTCCTGCACCTCAGCTAGTTTCATAGGTACCGTTAGTGCAACAGATAGTTTCATAGGTTTCTGGGGTTACTAGACCACACAATATGGGCACAGGCTCACCAGTTTCAGTGGTTCATCCTACAGGGTATTCAGGGACAAGTTTTGGGTCTTAGGTTACAGGTTCACCATACAGAGCATCAGGATCAAAGAGTTCACCAGTTGTTGGTACACCATATTCTGGTTCATAGGTTACTGGGGTTTCTACCTCTGGTAGTTCATCAGATGAGGACATACTAGTGTGGGAGAAGCCTTCAGGAAAGAAGAAGCCTAAGTGGTTTCGGGAAACCTTGAAGGAAGCACATGAGTTTGGGACAGCTAGAGAGCTAGTGAGGGCTATTCAGATGCTAGACAGATTGAGCATGACATTAGTGGCTAGTATTCATGATTCAGAGCCTTCTACTTTTGAGTAGGCATCCCAACATCATGTTTGGCGAGATTCCATGATGGATGAGTACCATTCCATCATGAAGAATGATGTTTGGGAGATAGTTCCGAGACTCGAGGGGAATTCAGTGGTGACTTCTTGTTGGATTTGCAAGCTAAAACATGTTGCATATGGTAGTGTGGAGAAGTACAAGGATCGGTTTGTGGCATAGGAATTTTTACAGGTTGAGGGTGTTGACTATGATGAGACCTTTGTGCTGGTTGCTTGTTATACTTCGATCATGGAATTGATTTCCATTGCTACGGAAATGGGTTGGAAGTTCCATCAGATGGATGTGAAGACCGCATTTCTCAACGGAATCATACAGGAGGAGGTTCATGTTGAGCAGCCTAAGGTATTTGAGATTCATGGGAGAGAGTATCATGTTTGTAGGCTGAAGAAAGCCTTGTATGGGCTGAAGCAAGCTCCTAGAGATTGGTACTCCAGGATTGACTCTGACTTGCAGTAGATGGGGTTTTAGAAGAGTGAGGTAGATATGAATCTCTATTTCATCATCGTTGGAGATGATCTACTCATTCTTCTGTTGTATGTGGATGACTTATTTATCATAGGAGGAGAGAGACTCATTGCATATTGCAAGAAAGATATTGCTTCATAGTACGAGATGACTGACATTGGGTTGATGAACTATTTTTTGGGATTTGAGGTTTGGCAGGAGCCTGAACATATTTTCCTAGGATAGGGAAATTATGCAATTGATATTCTAAGGAGATTTTAGATGGAGGATTGCAGGCCGATGTCTACACTGATGGTCACCAATTGGAAGAAGATTCATTCTTCTGAGGGAGAGTTGGTGGATCCTACATTATATCATTATCTGATTGGTTCATTGATGTATCTGGTCAACTCTCAGCCAGATTTGTGTTTTATGGTGAACACTCTCAGTTAGTTCATGGTTGAGCCTAGGAGAGTGCATTGGGTATCCGCAAAACATGTGTTGTGATACCTTGCAGGGACAGTAGAGTATGGTCTGGACTAAAGAAGGTCGGATGGGATCAGGTTGATTAGCTTCAAAGATTCAAATTGGGAAGGAAGTGTGGCATACCAGAAGAGCACTTATAGAGGTTGTTTTAGTTTGGGCTTGGTAGCAGTGTTGTTGTTCAGTCGGACGCAAAATTCTGTTACTTTGAGTTTTGAAGAGGCTGAGTATATGGCATCCAGTCAATATAGTTGCGAGGCGTTGTGGCTTCACAAGTTGTTAGTGGATTTATTTGATCAGGAGATGAGGCCTACATTGATTTACTGTGACAATCAGAGTTGCATCTAGCTCTCTGAGAATCTAGATTTTCATGACCAGTCAAAGCATATTGATATCAGGTATCATTTCATTCAATATTATGTTCAGAGAGGAGCAGTGACATTATAGTATATTCCATTGATGAGCAGGTTGCAGATATTCTGACGAAATATTTGGGGAGGAGCAAGTTTGTCTTCTTCAGAAATAAGTTGGGAGTGGTGCAGAAAACCTTCCTCGGTAAGAGGGAGTGCTGATTTTTGTACCTAGAAAAGTGTCCCCCTAGGTGACTTTAGCCTTAGTCACTTAAAAGGGGAAATAAAGTGACCCTTGCATTAAATTATTTGAGATGAGCATTTAATTTGAATTTAGAGAATAAAGTCACTTTTTGAAAAAAATTAAGTGAGGTGAGTGAAATTAATTTTATATGAGATATAATGAGCATTTAATCTCATCCACTCATCTCATCCAATATCAATGGTTGGATTAGAAGAACACTAGGATTCTACCAAAAAGGAAAGGAAAGGAAAATCACTTCCACTTTTGCAGATCAGAGTGAAGGAGAGAGCTGAGAGAGAGAAAAGGAATTTTTCCTAAGAAAGAAGAAAAATTGTAGCACACAAATTGAGGAAGACAACAACAAAAATAGGGAATGGTTTTTGAGGAGTTCAGTTGGCACAATTTTCAAGACAACAACTTTAATTGTTTCCTGTCTATACAGGCTGTAATGTATAGTTCCGTACAATGCACTAAAATTGAGGAAGGAGGTACGTGCACAAATTTCAAGGTGGTTTTTAGCACATATTTCGAGGAGGTTTTCTGGGCACGAACCCTGAGACAAACAAGAAGGCATGAATCTAGTGGAACTTACTATGTTATAGTTTTTGAGAGAAGTCGTATATTAGGTTGTCGTACATTCTATACAACAACACATTTTTTGAGGCAACTACAGGGAAAAAGTCTGAGTTTGAGTTTCTTCTGTTTTGAACAAAAAACGAGATAGAAATTTTCTCTTCTAGTTGAGATAAGTTGGTCTAAAAATTTCTGAGTTTTTCTCTAATATTTTCCTAAAAATAAAAAATCTCTCTCCCCTAACCGGTTTTCCCCTTGTGGGTTTTTCTTGGGCAAGTTTGCTAAAAATCTTTGAGTCTGAAATTTATGGTGTGCATTTATTCTTTTATTTTCTGTCATTAAATGTGAGTTTCAACAGTGTTTGTATGGTCTGAAATATTATGCAATTTCCAGCCTTCATTAAATTTGGGTTGGGAATTAAACATAGAAAATTTTTGACATTTAAATTGGTGGCTGAAAACTGAGAAAAAATTTCACTGTAGCCTCCAGCTTTGCTACCTTGAGTTCCAACTTCTCCAGATTAATTTCCAAACCTGCAAGGAACACAGTGAAATCCTGTTCGGTCTGTTTGATTCAATAATCAAATCATTTCTTAGTTGGGCAATGTCCTGATCAACTATCTCCAATCGACGCTCACCTTCAGAGTCCAATCTATGCATAAGATGATTCATCTTTCTCATCTTCTTTCTTATGGCCTGGATAATAGCCTCCACTATCTGAGCTGGAGCTGAGGACGCGGTGGATTCAGAGGACGTTTCCAAGAGGATGAAGATAATATGAATGCATGTGATCCCTCTAATTCCAGTGAATCTGCAAACAACCCAACGATGAGGGATACAAGGCTTGGAACCACCTTGCTTAATATCGCAACCAACCTTTGACATGATTTCACCCGGAGCTGCAGGATAGATTACCACAGGCATCACACATAGAGGATGGGACATGGAGCAGACCATATCAAGTTTACACATAAAAAATGGGATAGGGAACTATTTCGTGCAACCATTAGTGCACCCACCTTTATCCTTAGTGTGGGTTGCATGCTTGAGCCCATGCGCTAGCAACCACCATCGGATAATGCCACGAGGTGAGGAGAGTATCACATGTTTCCATGTGGTGAGAGTTCGATGATGGCCCACAGGACTATAGGTCAAGGATTTAAGGGATTTGGAAAAGGAACTTGTGTCATTTAGAATGATAAATCCTTTGTCGATACTAGAAGTAAGATTCACAGCTTGGTCTGCTTTGGAGTTGTGCTTCCTTAAGACATGGAAATAATTGATTTTTCGAAAATAGGTGGCATGAATTTGAATTTTCCTAATCAAATGATGGATCTTCAACTAAGAAGGAGGATTGTTGATTAAGAGAGATTGGATGACAAGCCTTGAATCTCTCCAATAACCATGATTTCATTGATAACTTGTTTTTTGGCTTGGTAAAGGCCTTGCTAGAGGGCCAATGCTTCAGCCACGTTGTTTAATTCATGACTGAGTGCCCAAGAGTAAGTCATTTCCTGATTTCCTTCCGAGGTAATGAGAACCTTCCCCCCCGATGCCTCTGGGTTTCCTTTAGAGGAACCATCAAATAAGAGAATGCTTCTATGAAGATCTTTTATGCACCTATTAAGTTCCGAATCATCAATCCTTTACTCTCAAGAAATCATTTTCTTTTGAAGAATTAGGACTCCCTTAGTTAAGTCAGGAGTAAGACTATGAAGCCACGCTTCTTCAGAGGAGGAGAGAGAGTAACTAGAGGAGTCACTCCAAAGGGAGTTGAGACAATCACCTAAAATTCCAGTGATTTTAGAAACAACTTGCTTCATAGAAGTGGCTTTCCCTTTGAAAATTCAAGAATTCGTTTCCAACCAAAGCTTCCACATAATAAAATTTGGAAGAGTCAACCAATAGGGCTTTAGCATGGCATTGTTTAAGATGGGAAACAGAGAGATGGAAGCCCAATTAATCAGAAGAGAGTGAATATTATCAGGGAGGAGGATTGTGCCAGAACTTCTAAGGAGGTATAAATTCTAGACTACTTTAGCAAAAGGGCAAGAGAGCAGCAAGTGTTCAGCTGATTCTTCATTATTTAGGTAGAGAGGGCATCTGGTTGGGCCTTCCCAACCTTTCTTCTTTAGATTGTCACCAGTCAGAATCCTGTTGGGATCCAAAGTCCAAATAAAAAAACATACTTTGGAAAGTATTTTCACTTTCTAGATGATTTTCCAGATAGCGATATTATTAGGGATATGCTGGCTGAAAACGGTGTTATAACCAGCAGAGGTGGTGTAGACCCCTGTTTTGTTCCACCACCCTCTTGTTTCCTTGGTTCTTTTTGAGATTGGGGACTTCCTTTGAAGCATGGAAAGCAAGGTGTTTTTTTCAACAGTGAGGTGTGGAGGGTAGACAATGTGCCATCCTTTCCCAGTGTTATTACTATCGGTGTCCCATTATGATATGTTCCATAGAGTGGTGATGTATTGAATATGAAGATAATCTTTTAATTGATCCATGCTCCATTGCCCAGGCTTTGAAAAATAGGTGGGTTTCCCATAATTGAGTCCTCCCAGATTTTGACATGTTTTCCATTCCTCGAGATCCAAAATAGCTTAGAGGAAAATAATCCAAAATATTTTAAACAAATAATGTAGATGGGATATACTTTTCTTACCACAGGGGGACTATTGAGGCATCTCAATCGAATCTTAGAGAAGTATTTTTTCCAAATATCCCGTTTACACCAGGTTGCTTTACCTGTGACTAAGTTCCACGAGATTTTGGATCCTAAAGCGAGGTTCTGTGCCCTGAGATCTCTAATTTGAAGACCACCATCAAGCAGAGGCTTTGAAACTTTCCCCCAACTTACAAGCGGTAGATTTTTCCTAGTTTTCTTTCCACCATTCCAGAGGAACTTCCTTAGAGTATATTCAATGAGAGCGATAATCCCCTTCAGCACCAGAAGGATGGAGCATTGATAAATGGGAATGCTGGAAAGAACTAATTTGATTAGCACCACCTTCCCTACTGGGTTAAGCCAGGAGGATCCCTGGGTGTTGATTCTAGTCTTCATTTTGTTAACAATTGGAAGCCAGTTGGAATATTTTGGAGCAGAATTGAAAACCGGGACTCCTAAATATTTGAAGGCATCCCATTGGGTCTTCCCATCTATTCCCAGAATTTTGGTAATATCCAACATTTATCTGGGATTGCAATTCCACCCATAGATTTGGATTTTTGTGTAATTGATCTTGCTCCCCTAGGCTTCTTGATAGATGTCAATTTCTGTTTTGAAATTCCTTGCTGATTTAAGACTTGCTACTCCAAGAAGAATGGTATCATCTGCGAGTTGGGCATGATTTATATCCCTAACTCCTCGAGCAATACTGAGCCCTAAAAGAACATTGTGTCGTTGACTCTGATTTAGCTGAAAACTGAGCACTGAAGCTTGGATAGCATAGAGAAGAGGAGAGAGAGGGAAACCTTGTCGAAGACACCTACATTCTTGAAATAAACTAGCAGCACGACCATTGGCAAGAGGAGTGATCCAAGGATTGCTGATACAAGCTTTAATCCAGTTGACAAAGAGAGGATCGAAACCAAACCGATGAAGAACCTGATACAAGAACTCAAGACGAACTCTATCAAAAGCACTAGATAAATCCAATTTGACAATCATACCTTTTCCCTTCATAGGAGACTAGAGTGAATGGCTTCTTGGACAAGAATGATATTGTCATGTATATGCCTTCCTTTTATGAAACCTCCTTGGTTATCAGGGATAATGGAAGGGGGCACACCTTTGATTCGATTAGGAATTATTTTGGTGATTATTTTATAACCAATGTTACAGAGGGATATAGGTCTGAAGTGATCAAATGAGGTGGCTCCTTTTTCTTTGGGGATAAGAGCAAGGAAAGTAGAGTTGGTGTTGCCCCCAATTTTTCTACAAGATTGGGATTTCAGAACCATTTTGTGGAGGTCATCCTTAACAATATTCCAACAAGTCTTGATGAATCTAGCTGTGAATCCATCCGGGCTAGGATATTTATTAGATTCCATACTAGCAAGGGATATTTTAATTTATTTTTTGGAAATGGGAGCTATGAGGGTCTCATTGGTTGCACGATTGAACATGGAAGGAACCAATTTTAGAATTGGAGAGGGAGCGAGCATCCCAGGATGGATGTATTTAGTATAGATGCTTTTGAAATTCTCATGAGCAATCTGCTTAATTTCCTCAAAGTCTTGTACCATTTTTCCTTGAATTTGAATTTCTTTCACCGCTTTGAAGTGCGTACGGCCCTCATCTTGTTTGTGAAATAAGCTTATGTTCTTGTCTCCCACAATAATCCAAAGGAATCTCAATTTCTATCTCCAATATTCTTCCTCTGTTTTGCAAGCTCTGTGCACGAACCTGTGGAGAGAGGCTTCCTTTTCCAGACTTCCCACGTCCATAGGGTGAACTTATTTCCATCTTTGATGATGATCCAGATTCTGCTGGGCTTCAATTCTTTGTTGGGCAGGAGATTTCATATTTTTTTCCCAGGATTTGAGAGTCGGCTTAAGGTTCCTTAACTTTTCTTCCCAAATATAAAAGGAAGAGCTTGAGACCGGCTTATCCCAGACTGACTAGACTAGTTCAAGAAATCCTTCTTCCTTAATCTAGTTTAGACTAAATTAGAAAGAGATGGGACCTAGGTTCTTCTCCTCTAAAAGTTCCAACTAGATTGGTTTGTGATCCGACATACTGAAAGGAAGGATGGCTGAATCGACCCTGAATCTGAGCAATAGTAGCAATTGTTGGACTGAGAACCTATCAAGCCTAGCCGCAATATGTCCAGGCCTTAGTATTCCATTGGACCAAATGTAGAGAATGATGGGAAGGTTTGAGATCTTCTAGATCCCAGTCCCTCATTAAATCTTCCATCGATTCCCACAGAGGATATCTGATAATTGACCTCCCTTTTTTCTCTTTGACACAGAGAGTAATGTTGAGGTCGCCGACCAGAATGAGGTTCTTGGGATGATGGGAGTTTAGAGTGTCCTGGATACTTTGCCAACACTCTTTATTTTCTGAAAATAAAGCGGGAACATAAATGTTTAAGATGCTTACCAAGTGACTGGAGTCCTTGTTCCAAAGGATTGAAAGAATCCAATGCATGCAAGAGATGGAATGAACGAGTTTGAAGGAGGATGTTTTCCACAGCATGCCCAGCCCTCGAAAGGCACCCCTAGCACTCATTGCTATACCTTCACCATTTCTCCAAAAATACTGACTAGCTTGAAGGAAGTCAACTTCCTCCATTTTTCGTCTCCTAGACCAGTAAGATGTCGGGATTGGAAATCCAAATGAGGTGTTTCTTTGCTTCAAGTTTTTTCCTACTCCCTAATCCCCTATAGTTCCAGGATACCACCTTCATTATTTACCTTTTGGGGAATGAGTGGCCCCTTTAGTGGCTTGGCCTTTTTTTCTAGTGAATTTGGGATTCATTATAGCTTTGATCGTTGATTGGGCCTAAGAATTTTTTATTTGTAGGTGGATTCCTCTCTACATTCCTTATCAGTTTTCCTTCCTTTTTTAGTTTTTCTTTACAAGAGTTGTGAGAAGCCTATTTATCCTTCTTCTTACTCAGTTTCATCATCTTCTGAAACTGGATCTTTAGGGTTAGGCTGGGCTGGCGATTTATGAGGGCTGCTTTGGTCAAGAGAACCTTTCCTTTCTGTTCTATGGTTTGACGTCGACTAGATCTTACCCATTTCTTCATCCCCATGGATTGTTTCTACATCAAGCCTTACTTCTTCCATGTTGCTTTCCAACGCTGCAAACCTGTTTTTTACCTCTGAATGAGATTTTTGTGTCATATTTTTTTTTTTCTAGGATTGAAGGCCCTAGATTTCTCCCCTCTCTTTTATGAACTTGCTTAGGGTTTTTCCTGGCTCGTTTCATGTGGATCCATCCTTCTTCTGCTTCTTTTTCTGCTTGTTCTGGGGGAAGTTTTGGGCAGTTCTTCTGGAAGTGCCCATAATCATGACAGTGGAGGCATTTGAAGGGTAATTTATCATAGTCCAGTTTTTGGTAATGCTTCCATTCTCCCACCATTATTTTGATATATTCTAGAAGACCAGCTTCGAGATCAACTTCCACACAAATTCTGGCACAAGAGTAATTTTCTTTGGGATTAGATTTATCAATGTATTTTCCTAGCCTATTTCCAATGGTTTGCAGGGAGGATGGGGTCCAACAATGGATCAACAAATTTGTGAGGCGGACCCAAACTGACACAACTTTAGGGACATCCATAATAGGATCAAAATCGGGTGTCCATTATATTAGGTAGAGGCCTTGAGGGCCTATAAAGTAAGGTCCATTGCGAAAAAACATATCCTAGTATTCTTTGGAGATAAAATCAAAGAGAAAGAAACCTCAACCTATTGCATAGTAGGGGACGCTATTTGCAATCAGGGGTCACCAGCTTTTCTGGATCTAGTTATCGGTTGACTTGGGAGAGGGCCAGAGCCCTGTAAACTGACCCACCAGAGCATGATCTTCCAGGAAAACCACAATGTGGATGGGGTGTTTCGGCAACAGGTCAATAGTAGGAATATCATCAAGGTTTTTTTACAAACTTTGGGTTAGGAGCGGCATCGGATTTTAGAGTCTGCCCAGAGATCAATTTGCAAAAGGCTTCAAAATATTCTAAGGTGGAAGGCAGTGACCCATCACCACAAGCTTCCCTCATGATTGATCTAGGCCATGATCCAGATCTAGATACGATGTCAGGTCAGTCTAACAAGGCCAAATTAGGCTACGCCCTTAGCGGCATCACTTCCTGTTCAAGTTGTAAGAGAAATTCATCGATGTTTTGTCTAATAGAAGCTTCTTGAACATAAATATTACTGTATATCAGAGGTAAGAATATGAAGAAGGATATGAGAAGCTTAGAAAGGACTTGGAGGATCTTATCTCCCTCAATGGTTCCCAATACTAAGGAATGGAGGCTTGAAACTAACACCTGACACCGATATGAGAGCATAAGTGAAGTCTCCTTCACTGGAGCTTAAATTCCATGACTCGATGGATGTTATCAGAGCTCAAACTTGGTCTTCAGTGTCTTATCCTTGGTTCTCCATGGTCTGCACTGAAAAATGGAAGAGAAGATAAAATAATAGAGGCTTAGGGCGCATCACCCAAGGTGATTGTGGCACATCACCCAAGGTGATTGTGGCACATCACTCAGACTAGAAGTTTAGCTTCACTCAACACCAAAACATTAATTATAAAAATGTTTGAAATGGAGTTGGAAGCATTCTTTTATAGATTTGAGTGACTTGTTAAGCAAGTCATCCACCCATTGAGCAAGTTACCTACTTGCAAAACCTAACCCTTATCCATGAGTGCACCCTCCTTGAGGAAAATAGAAAGTCTAGCCTTGAGATGTTGTTTCCCTGCTTGCATCACTCCACTCAAAGTGGAAATTTTCCCTCCTTGAGCAAAAGTTTCCTTCTTTATGACTGATGATGTTTCCTTGCTTGCATCCTTTCACCAAAATAGAAATTGCGCCCTCCTTGACCAAAAGTTTCCTTCTTTGTGACTAACTGCTTTTCCTGTACTTTCTTTCTTTTAAAATTGTCTTGCTTTTGGCAGTTTCCATCTTTTTTATGACATATTGCTTTTGCTGCAGTTTCTATCTTTTTGGATTGAGTTATTTTTAGCATTTTCTTGGTTTGCTCTAGGTTTCCATTTCTGAATTCCAACTCATGGTCCACTTGTACCCATGTACCCTCCTTGTCACCTAGGACAATTACAACTCATTTCCACATTAATTATTTTTCATAATAATTAATTTCATACAAAATCAAAATCAAAATTTTAATCTATTACATGCCTCCATAGTATTAATTAATTAAAAATTCCTAGGCGTAATTGATTAATTCAATTTTGACTCCTAGGAACTTAACAAGGTCAACACTTTCAATGTCCTTCTAGGAAGGGACATTACATTCCTCCCCTCCCAATTTTGCTTGTCCTCAACTAGAAGTAATCCAGGGTGTTATAAAATGTGTTCACCCTCCCAACTAGCATCTTCACTGGGAAACCCTTTCCACTGCACCAATTTGATTCTAGTCATTCCCCTAATGACTAACCTTTATTCCATAAAATTTTCACCCAGTTAAGATAACTGAGTAGAATTCCTGGATCTCACTGCCTCCTGTACAAGGATCCAAATGTTCCTGCCACTTTTGGAAAGTTGTCATTCCAAGAAATGCTAGGATCCCAATGTTTCAATTGCATCCTCCCAAAAATTAGTAACAACAATAAAGATTCATCATTACAGAGGATGAAAATGAGGAAGTGAAAAACATACCACCACACTAAAAGTTGATCACTCTCCATGCTAAATTCAACATCTTTGAGACTCTCCCACCAATCATGGAACTTCTCAATGTGGGGCCAAATCATATTGAGCCTCTCCAAAGTATGGAAATCAACGTGCAAGCTAGCGCTCGAATTCACATTACTGTTGCTATGAAGACACAAGTGGTTATCCATACTAGGAGAATTATATAACATCCATACATGTTCATGCCACTACTCACAAAATTTTTATGTTGTGTCTAAGGAACCTCCATTGATGTAAGCAAAATCTTTACCCTCCAAGGCACACATCTCAATCATAGGTCCTTTTATCTTGGAAGGAAGTGGAAGGACACTCCATCGAACCAAATCGAGTAGAAAGCAAAGTGTTTCCCCATGTGAAAACATCCAATGGCTTAACTCTCTACCACTGTTCAAAGGGTGCAAGCATCCATCCATGTAACATCCCCTCTTCTACATTCACTCTTTTGCAAAGGAAATACCATTAAGGAAAAATAAATCTAAGTAGAGCTAGTGACATGTTTTGAGAATATTATTCTTCATTAATATTAATATGGCAATTCAGGTCTTCAGGTCATTTATATTATAATAAGTAAATTTAGATTATTATTATTCTACAAGTAAAAGAAGCTCACCCCGTATTTGAATAAGGTGAATATTATATATATTAAATTATTAATAACCAATAATCATTTTCTTTATGAAAGCCAGTTATGGAATTGGCATTGTAAAGGGAGCAGATAGGCCAAAACCAAAAATAGTTGCTCTGAAGTGGAACGAACTCAAACTGGGATGCAGACCAACACCCATGCGAAAAAAAGAAAAAAGGAGAATGCGTAAGAAAGCTCTCGATTTTTTTTTTACAACGAGCTTGAACAGATGGGAGAGCTAGAATAGAGCTGCCAGATATTGGTGCTAAAGGAAGCTAGATGATAAGAAAGGAATAGTTCACTTGGAAAGGAATAGTTTATGCTAGAAAGTAAATTAGATAACTAAAATAATAGTCAATGAACTACAAGTCGAGATTGTTTTACGAGTGCATATAAAAGGAATCATTTAGTTGAGTTATTTATGTTAACTTCAAGTTAAGGATTTAAATTACTTTTTATACATCTTTTTCCAATAAAGCCAAAGATTTATTCAAAAGGCCTAAACCATAATGTTAAAAAGGGGCTATCTCTATGCTTGAATATTGATAATTTAGAGCTTTAATCTTTGTGTAATGCTCTTTTATTTAGAAGTATCATGAGAAACTAAAAACTTTTGGTTTGATTTATCTTTTAGTCTATAAGTAACCAAACTTTATCATAATGGTATTCTTACGTTATAACTATGTGGGTTGAGTCTCTTTAGTTACTTGCTGAAAACTGAGTTTTATGAGTTGAGTTTATGGTCTCAAAATAAAAAGCCATTCATTCATTATATATAAATATATATATATATATATATATATATATGATTCTAAACTAAGTAATCAAATTTTACTTTATAATAATGGAAAAACTAAGAATAAGTATATGGAAGCTCGGTGGAGAAAGAACTAAGCCCCAACCCCATGAATCTTAATGTTTGAACTTCATTTTTTTTAATGATTAAGAGTCTAAAATGATGGCTAATAACTAATTCTATGGAAACAACTAAATCTATATATACTCTCATTAAAAGGTATAGGAAGCCTAGTAAATTTTTATATGTAGTCTTTATAATCTTCATTTGAATAGTTAAAGTGAAGAGACTTTATATTATTTTAGAAGGCAATGTCCGTACTTAAAGGGAATGCCTTGCAGTAAGGCTAATGATTAATGTGAAGGTGTTCTTAGTGAATGAAATCTTGAAGAAAAGGAAAATAAATTGTAGCAGTTGTGCTACATAATTGTAACCCTCTTTGTTAATAAATAATTAAAAGATTAATAAATTTTGGTGGGCATAGCCCCAAGATTGGGGTGAACCATGTACATTGGTGTCTCTCTTGTATTGATATATTATGTGTTTTTATTACTGCAAACTGTCTTAAGTTAATTTTCATTTTCTAAATTATACCTAATGAATGAGATTTGTGCATGTAGTCTATAATATTCTCATATGACTTTGTACACAAGAAGCATACGGTTATTATTAATGAATGATTTTTACTAGGCGTTACACATTATAGATATATGATGGTACAGTGGGCCATGAAATATTGTCACATAGTAAGCATATAGTTAAGAATATTCCATGTTCAAACTTATTTAGAAAGTTTAATAATTCAATACTCCTTTAATATTTGTATTTTAAGGTAAAGAATTAATAGCTTGTAAGATATTATCATCATGGTGCTAGATTATTGTAAAGTACTATTAAAATCTCAAATGTGTAAAGGATGAAGTATGGTCAACAGAGTTAAGATAATAGCTAAAATTGTGAGTGTGTGAAGGGGGTTGTGTTATTTCCATTAATTTGAGAGAAGTTAATTCACTTTTGATGGTACTTAATTTGAAAATAGTACTTATTAAGCAAGAGTGGTTTTGTTTTTAAAGAACCAAAATAATGAGAAGTTTTTTGTTAGTTTCCCATGTGATTAACATATCCATATTGAGGCTTACGTTTTGATGAATGTTGATGTATGGATTGATGTTAACAAAAAAATACTTGAATAAATTAGGTTTGTTACAATCCAAATGTGTGGATTTCCTCCACAGAAACTACCTTGTGCAAGATATATGTCGCAACAACTTCTCTTGGCAGTTTGCTTGCTTAGTTTCCTTCCACTGATCATGAGTAGAATTTTTTTTGCAAGAAGACTCCATGTGTGACATGTAATCTTCCACCCAATCCATATGTGGATGAATGGCATCAAATGGAAGAAGTATGTGCCTATACTTATTCATCCTTGATTCTTTCTCACCTAGAGAAATATTACGATCTCCCAAACATGGAGCTAGTGTACAACTCCAATGGCTCAACTCTCTACCACTGGGTCCACTCAATGGGTGTAAGTGAATAAAGGATGCATCAAAGAATGCAATTGGATGCCTATTTTTTTGCTGGGAAGGTAATGGTGCATTCATCCAATTATCATGAACACCTATGGGATCCTCCTTCTCCTCATGTGGCAACAACACAGAAAATCCCTTCACCCAATTTTCATCCCCACCTGATGCGGTTGAAATAGAAGTGTGGGGTGAAGAATTGTGAAATAACTCTCTGCAATACTCATCCACCAAACTTATGGTTTCATTTTCTTCATCAATGGATGATCCAACTAAGTTGAGCTCATTTGAATCTTCCATGGAAAAGAGACTCTCTCCAGAAAACAACTCAAGTTTTCTCTGTGAAAGATCAAGTGCTTGGTTCTCATCAAGATTGTCTACATAGTCCTCAAGCACATGCAAAACCGAATGCATCTCATGATACACCATCTCATGAGATTCCTCCATATGATCAAGAATGCAATCATCCTTGTGAGGATGGTTGAATGGTGTGTAGGAGGGAAGGTATGATCTTTGCAACTTCTTATGGAGTTGCCCCATCTCCATCTTGGACTCTTGGAGTACACATTGAGTGCTCTTCAAGGAATCTTGGGTGGTCATCAAATCTTGTGTGAGCTTGAAAATATCTTCTTCATCCTTCAAGTCGCCTTGGATTGTAAAAATAAATTGTAAGAATTCAACTTGGATTGTAGACAATGCCTTTCGAATATCCTCCTTGGATTCAATAGAATATTGATATTCCAATGAAGCGACTATCCAACATAGGTGTGACATTGATGCATGTGTCTCATGGAGAAGGTGTAAGGGCTCTTGAATATTTTTTCCATCCATATTCAAAGGATAGTAAAACGAGTAGAGATATTGAGGAAAAACATCATCTTCTTCTTTACTGCAATTACCTTGCAGTGACTTGCACTTCTCTTCATGAATCTTTGTTTTTGTTTTCGCATTGTGCAAGACTAGATGGTTCATAGCTCTCCACAATGGTGATAGTGGGATTTGGATGCTCATTCATGTCAAACCTCTCCTCATTCTGACATAAGGAAATAGAAAGATATGAATTGTGTACCTCCCTTTGCATGATTTATTCCTTCAAATTCTCTAGTTCACACCCAACTAGTGGGGGCTTATCTTCCACTTCATTAGGAAGTTCAAATGATGTTTTTGGATCTGATCTATGTTCTTCTTTTGGATATGATCCAAAATATGTCTTATCACCATTGACATCATTGACCTCTTGATATAGGGACATTATGGTGGCCTACAGTTCCACCAAATTCTCAGGTTCACACCCAAGTGGTGTGGCCTTGTCTTCTTTTTCATTATGAGGCTCAAGAGGTGTCTGTAAATATGAATTATAAGATTATTTTGGATATGATCCAAAATATGTGATGCAGGAGCATTGGATCTCAAGGCCAACTACTAGATTTCTGGTCGGACCCTAAGGTCTAGACATTATCCCAAGGAGGGGTTCCTTGTAAAACCATTGTAAACTTTCATGTAAAGTATTTTATTTCCTAGCAAGTCTAGATAGGATAACAGATCTAATCTGATAGGTGTCAGTACTAGATGAGTCAAGCTGCACGAGTATAGTGGCATGCCATCAATGTGATGAGTTGTTCTCATGCTGAGGAATATTTTTAGTTGTTTGATGAGTCATAGTTTGTTAGAAGCGATAGACATGATGGAAGATCATGACTCCCTGCGTGGAGATCAGATCGTGTGCTGTTTGTTGAGATAGGGACATTTCATTATGCTCTGTTTTGTTTGTTTTCAGTGGCAGGACCACTTAGGCTAGGAGGTAATATTTTAGGTCAAATAGATAGGTTAGAGAAGTAAAGGGGTTTCTGCTCTTCAGTATTAGGTTCAGAGTTTGCAGAGGGAAGGATAGACCTATGTCTGGTTCTGATTGTAAACATTTTTAAGAGACTGAAGTAGAGGACCTAGCTGTGTGCATGTGTATTTGTTCTATTGTTTAATAAAAGGATTAGCTGTGTGTTTGCAGTGTTTTAGCCTAGATGCATTTACAGTTTGAGTGATGAACCCGTGAAGAGCCGACTTCGGCAGTTTTATGAACATTCGTGTATGCCTATGAAATTATTGATTCAAATATTAAATTGTTTCTTGAATAGTTGAAAGGGTTTGTAGATGCATGCATAAGAGTTATAGGATAAGTAATCCTAGAGATTACAGGCTGGATTGATCGATTTAATGGTCAATCGCCGTAGCACGCAGAGTTTCCGCCATTAAAAATTTTTGCAGGGAATGAACGGTGGGGATCGAGTTTGAAGAAAGAGATCATATGATCCAGGAGGAATCTGCAACGGAAGTTGCGCGGGAGATAATGGATCCGTAAATCTCTATGATATCCACATCAAGGAGATATCATGCAATATCTACATCAAGAAGGAGATATCTGTGATATCTGTTACTGCAGAGGCTAGTGTAGCTCATAAAGAGTGAAAGAAAATTCAAGAAGATGACTGATAAGGGTCATAGAATAGGTTCAGGAGGCAGCCACAAGGTGAAGACAGAAAATGCCAAGGAAAATTGCATATGGAGGCAGTTGAGTGATGAAGAGTATGAGAGAGAGAAGGCTGAGATAAAAGTCTATTTGGAAGTAATGATGGAGCTGTTACAAAAGGAGGAGGAAGACCAGAGATGTGGTTTTCTTGTGAAAAAAAAGTTGAAGTGGCATAATCTACAAAGGGGAAGAGAGAAACTGATGAATTCTTAGTATGAAGAAGAGATACTCAAGGTAAGAGAGTGTCTAAGGGAAGTCTTGAAGATCGAAGCTGCAAGTGAGACCTACAGGTCTCAATGTTTTAAATCTGATATTTTGCGTGTGCTTGCAGGTACAAAGAATGAGGAAATACAATTTCCTAATATTGTCATAAAGGATGAAGGAAGAGGACAGAATCTGAATTATGTTAAGGAAGAAGATGGGACAACAAAGTCTCATGTACATGCACATGCACAACTAAGTGAAAGCAGCGGTTCCCAGCCTACTGTAAGAGATGAGACCAAGGAGGACTTGGCATATGATGATGACCATGCACTGGAAGAGACAAAGGAGGATATTAAGCATTCAAATGTTATGCTTGAGGAGGCTGAACATAAGACTATTGAAGATTTTCTGAGTCCTATAGAAGACTTGGAACAACCAGAGAAAGATTTGATGATTGAGTCATCAAATAAGATCATTGAGTCTTGTGAGTTTACTGCTGACAAAGTGAATGTGTTCCTTGGTATTGAAGAAGACAATCCATCTTATGAAATTGTCTTAAGTGAAGTTAAAAGTTGCCAGGAAAGGAATAATGATGAGGAAGATGTCAAGCATGAATATACTGTGCTTGAAGAAGTTGATAGGGAGATGTTATTGCTGAAGAACCTGTTAGAGGAGTTTGAGTCAAATTGTGAATGGAGACCTCAGGTAAATAAGCTATGTTTTATAGTTTTGATGAAGAGATGAAGTAACTTGAGGGATGCATAGGAAAAGATGAAAGTGTGAAATATCTAGTCAGTTTAGATGGATAGATGTAATTGTTGTCAAGCAATGACAAGGAGGAGATGAGTTATTGCAGCATAAGGAGTCTACAAAGTCCTTAATTAATGAAGGCAATAATCTTATTAAGGAAGCTGAGACAATCATGTCTCATATGAAAGAACCTGTTGTTTTTAAGGATAGAGATTAATTGGCTTGTTTGAATGGCCAAGAGAAGACTGTGAGATGGACCTTTAAAGTTGTCACAAAGATGGGAAATCCAAATTCTATTTTGATAAAGAATGAAACAGAAGTGTTATAGAGAACTTGGACTTGTAACAAAGAAGAAGATAGCAATGAGGATGAAGGTGAGGGAGATATGTCTCATGCTAAAGATGAAATAGTATTAGGACTGAGGAAGACTTAATTGAATGATAAGCATATTCAAATAATTGAAGGGAAATTACTGAAGATTTTCAAGATAGAGGTAGAGAAGAGTTTTGCTGACACATAAATGCAACATACTGAAAAAGTGCTTGAAGGGAATCAAGTAGGGAATAAATATTTGAAGTATTGGCTGAAAGTATTGGAACAAGAGGGAGAGAGCTTTGCTGAAGTCAATGATTAACATACTGATGATGTGTTTGAGATGATTAAGGAAGAAGGTGAATGGCTGAAGAGTTTTCTGAGAAAAATTGCAGTCAATGAGATGGAAATGTCTCAAGTTTTAGCTGAGACAAAAGAAAATATTAGTTGGCTAATTTATGTTATGTTAACTAATATATAGAGCAGTGTGAGTGGATATGTTATTCCAATTAGAAAACTGAAAGATAAATTACTTTTTGAAAGTAAAATTGCAGACAAGGAGCAAAAGAGGGATATTGCAGAGGGAGATACTTAGAAAAGCATAAAGGAAGGATGGGTGGCAGCAATATCTGGGACATCATTTGGATCAATGTACGGGTAAACATCTACAACAGTATCAAGAGAAGTGTCTAGAGAAATACCCAAAGCAATATCTGGGGTAGTATTCAAAGCAATTATGCAAGTAAAAACAAAGATCGAGTTGAGAAAAGTTGAATAAAATGTTCAGCAGTTTAGAGTTGAATGGGAAAAGTACAGCAGAGTGCAATGGCATAATGAAGAAAACAAGAGTTGTTTGCAGCAGCAGACTGAGTTGAAAAGTGCCATAGATGAACTATGGGAGTTAACAAAAATTCCTAAGAAAAGATACAACAGGGTAAAGCAGGCAGACCACTGTAAGGTTGAATGAAGAGTGAAGAATGAGGAAGGAAAGTATAGTGGAGTACTATAGCATAAAGTATGGAATCCTAGAAGGGTACAACAAAAGAAAAATGAATATGGTGAAGCTTATGGAAAGCAACAAACAAAATTTTGGGATCCAGGAAGATAGAAGCTGCAGATGCATGACCAGGAGGTAATGATTATTTTCTACTTTGGGAGTCTGACGCAGGAGCATTAGCTCTCAAGGCCAACTATTATATTTCTGGTCAGATCCTAAGGGCTAGACATTAACCCAAGGAGGGGTTCCTTGTAAAACCATTGTAAACTTTCATGTAAAGTATTTTATTTCCTAGAAAGTCTAGATAGGATAATAGATCTAATCTGATAGGTGTCAGTACTAGATGAGTCATGTTGCAGGAGTATAGTGGCATGCCAGCAATTTGATGAGTTGGTCACATGTTGAGGAATATTTTTGGTTGTTTGATGAGTTGTAGTTTGTTACCAGTGATAGGCATGATGGTAGATCATGAATCCTTGCGTGGAGATCAGACCGTGTGCTATTTGTTGAGATAGGGACATTTCATTATGCTCTATTTTGTTTGTTTTCAGTGGCAGGACCACTTAGGGTAGGAGGTAACAGTTTAGGTTAAATTGAAAGGTTAGATAAGTAGAGGGGGTTTCGCTCTTCAGTATTAGGATCATAGTTTGAAGAGGGATGGACAGACCTGTGTCTGGTTTCGCTCGTAAATATTTTTAAGAGACTGAAGTAGAGGATCGAGCTGTGTGCATGTGCATTTGTTCTTTTTCTTAATAGAAGGATTAGTTGTGTGTTTGTAATGTTCTTATCCTAGATGCATTTATAGTTTGAGTGATGAACCCGTGAAGAGCCGACTTCAGCAGTTTTTTGAACATTCGTGTATGTCTGTGAAATTATTGATTCAAGTCTTAAATTGTTGCTTGAATGGTTGAAAGGGTTTGTAGATGCATGCATAAGAGTGATAGGCTAAGTAATCTTAGAGATTGAGGCTGGATTGATCGATTTAATGGTCAATTGGTGCAACACGTAGAGTTTCCTCCATTAACATGTTTTGTAGGGAATGAATGACGAGGATTGAGTCTGCAAAAGGAGATCAGACGATCTAGGAGGAATTCGCAATGAAAGTTGTGTGGGAGATAACTGATCCACAAAGATCTATGAGATCCGCATCAAGAAGGAGATCGATGGTCATGGAAAAGGCCGCAAAGATCGATGACTGAGAAGAATTGAGGGGGAGAAACTTTGAGAAGTTGACATCCCACATCTTGCATGTGGAAAGATTGCTGCGGGGAGAAAGTTGTAGAAAGTGAATTGTGGGGGAACAACTTGGAAAGTGTTAATGTTAACCTTGACTTGAGATCGAGTCAAAGGTGGTTAGGTCTAGCACATGGTTTGGGCACATGGTTTGTTGTAGCCCATGGTATTGTCCCATAGTATTGCATGTGTTAACCTTGACTCAGGATTGAGTCAAAGGTGGTTAGATCTAGCACATGGTTTGGGCACATGGTTTGTTGTAGCCCATGGTATTGTCCCATGGTTTTGCATGTGATTAAGCCTTTATAAGGCTTGAGGAGGCTCCATTGTAAATCACATTGTATTGTACTGGATATGTGTACTGTATTGTACTGGATGTGGGCATTGTATTGTGCTGGAAGAGAGACTGTGAGAGCGTGAAGAGGAAGTGCAGCAGTTTTGCTGCAGGGCATATCCCTTCATCTTTTTGGGCTGAAATAAAAGGACTGGCAAATTTGTTTGTGGACATAGCCCATCATTTGGGTGAACCACGTTATATCTGTATCTCTCTGTAATGTTTAATGTGTTTTTGCATCTTGTTTATTGATTTAATTGTATATTTGTTATTGCTCTGCGGTCCTGTTTTTCTAACAATTGGTATCAGAGCCAAAAGGTCTATTTGGTTGGTAAACTCGCAGGAAAGAAGGGTTCTTGGTTCGAGTGGGAGAAATGGCAGAAGAAGGAAAGTTTAGGGTCGATAAATTTAACGGCCAAAACTATCAGTTATGGAAGATGCAAATGGAGGACTATTTGTACCAGAAATATCTGTACCTGCCGTTGGGCGGAAAAGAAAAACAACTAGCGGCTATGAAGGATGAAGAATGGGAGGTTCTTGACAGAAAGGCACTAGGAACAATACGGCTGTGCCTGGATTCGTCGGTGGCCTTCAATATTTCGAAAGAAATAACAACAGAGGGTGTGATGAGCGCATTGAGTAAGATCTACGAAAAACCCTCGGCTTCTAACAAGGTATTTTTAATGAAGCGTTTATTTAATATGAAGATGTTGGAAAGTGGATCTGTTGCTGACCATTTAAATGAGTTTAATACACTTACCAGTCAGTTAAGTTCTGTAAAAGTGAACTTTGATGATGATGTTAGGGCTCTTCTAATCTTGTGCTCATTGCCAGAAAGCTGGAATAGCTTGGTCATGGCTGTAAGTAACTCTGTCCCTAGTTCAAGCACTCTTAAGTTTGATGATGTTGTTAGTGTTATTCTTAGCGAGGAAATGTGAAGGAAAAGCACAGGTGAGACATCAGGTAATGCGTTGACCATGGAGAGCAAAGGGAGACAAAAAGAGAGAGGAAGGAGCCCAGGAAATCGTGACAAGTCTAAAAAGGGAAGATCCAAGTCCAAATTCAGAAAAATAGAATGCTGGAACTGCGGTAAGAAAGGACATCTAAAGAAAGACTGCAGAGCACCAAAGAAGAAAGGTGAGAGGCAGCAAGAGACTACCCAGGAAGCAAATATAGCAGGTGATGTGTTACAAGATGCTTTGATTCTTGCATTAGGTAATACTAGTGATTACTGGGTAGTAGATTCAGGGGCTTCATGTCATGCTACACCCCATAGGAAATTATTTTATGATTATGTTCAAGGTGATTTTGGGCATGTGTTATTGGGGGATGATGAAACATGTAAAATTGTTGGAAAGGGTAAGGTATGGTTTAAACTAAATAATGGAAATGACTGGTTGCTAAAGGATGTAAGGCACATTCCTGCTATGAAAAGAAATCTGATCTCAACAGGGCAGTTGGGAGATGGCGGTTGTTTGTCTACGTTTGGAGAAACATGGTGGAAGGTCACTTAAGGATCAATGGTAATTGCAAAAGGAAATAGGATAGGTACATTATATTTATGTCCTCATAACACTGATTATTCTATTTCTGTAGCTTCCACAAAAATAGGTGCATCATTGTGGCATCATAGGCTTGGCCACATGAGTGAGAAGAGGATGCAGATTCTCCACTCAAGGAAACTGCTTTCAGATCTGAAGCAGCTAAGTTTGGAATTTTGTGAGAACTGTGTTTATGGAAAACAGAAGAGAGTTATATTTCTCAGGGTTGGGAAACAAAAGAAGAGTGAAAAGTTAGAGCTTGTCCATATAGATGTATGGGGACCAGCTCAGGTACAATCTCTTGGTGGCTCTCGTTATTATGTTACTTTTATTGATGATGCAACTAGAAAAAATTGGGTTTATTGCATTATACAGAAATCTGATGTGTTTGACACTTTTAAGAAGTGGAAAGCTTTGGATGAGAATGAGACCGGAAAAAGGTTGAAATGTCTCAGATCTGATAATGGAGGTGAGTACTGTAGCAAGGAGTTTGACAGTTACTATTCACGCAATGTTATTCGCAGAGAGAAGACAGTCCCTGGAACACCCCAAGAAAATGGCGTGTCATAAAGGATGAACAGAACAATCATGGAGCGTGCAAGGTGTATGAGATTGCATGCAGGGTTGCCCTTACAGTTTTGGGCTGATGCTATAAACACTGTTGTTTATTTAATAAATAGAGGAACTTCAAGCGCTTTGGATGGTGGAATTCCATAGGAGGCATGGACAGGTAAACAGGTAAAATACTCATTTCTAAGAACTTTTGGTTGTGAAGCATTTTTCTATATTGATAAAGATGATAGAACAAAGCTTGAGGCTAAATCCAAGAAATGTACCTTTATTGGATACAGGGTTGATGATTTTGGTTATCGCTTATGGGATCTTAAAAATCACAAAATCATTAGGAGTAGAGATGTAGTATTCAATGAAAAGGTCATGTACAAAGATCAGTTGCAGGGAAATAAAGAAGAAAAGGAAAACACAGAGTACACAGTGCTTGATGAAATCAAAGAAAATGAAGTTCCAAAGGCACCAGAAAATCAAGAGCAACAGCAGGTACCTGAAACTCCTGCAACTGTAAGAAGGTCTACCAGGTTAAGTAGCCGCCCTGAACGATTCTCTCCTTCACTGTATTATTTATTGATGACTGATTCTGGTGAGCTAGAATGTTTTGAAGAAGCAATGCAGGTAGAAACTAGAAAGAAGTGGGAGTAAGGCATGGATGAGGAGATGGAATCATTGGTAAGAAACCAGACTTGGAATCTAGTTAAGTTTTCTGCAGGAAAAAGGGTATTGCAGAATAAATGGGTTTACAGGTTGAAGGAAGAAGATGGAGGAAAGCAGCGGTACAAGGCTAGACTTGTTGTAAAGGGGTTTGCACAAAATAAAGGTATAGACTTTGATGAAATATTTTCTCCTGTTGTTAAAATGACTTCAATTAGAACTATTTTAAGTCTAGTGGTGGTAGAAGATTTGCATCTTGAACAATTAGATGTAAAAACGGCCTTTCTCCATGGGGATTTGGAGGAAGAGATTTATATGCAGCAGCCACAAGGGTATGAGGTCAAAGGGAAGGAGAATTTGGTTTGCAGGTTGAAGAAGAGCTTTTATGGCCTAAAGCAAGATCCAAGGCAGTGGTATTTAAAATTTGATAAGTTTATGACAGAACAAGGTTATGATAGATGTCATTCTGACCACTGTGTTTATTTCAAGAGGATAGATAACGGAAGATGTATTATCTTGTTATTGTATGTGGATGACATGCTTGTTGCAGGGTCTACCATGCAAGATATAAATGTTCTCAAAAGAAAACTAGCTAAATCATTTGCGATGAAGGATTTGGGTGCTGCAAAGCAAATCCTTGGTAAGAGAATAATAAGAGACAGGAAAAATCACAAATTGACATTGTCTCAAGGTGAGTACATAGAAAAGGTGTTGCAGAGGTTTAGAATGCAAAATGCAAAACCAGTCAGCACACCTTTGGCAAGCCAGTTCAAACTAAGCAAGCATATGTGTCCAGAGACATAGGAAGAGATAGATTACATGTCCAAGATTCCTTATTCATCAGCAGTTGGGAGCTTGATGTATGCCATGGTGTGCACAAGACTAGATATTGCACACGCAATGGGAGTTGTGAGCAGGTATATGAATAATCCAGGTAAAGAGCATTGGAAAGCAGTACAGTGGATTCTTAGGTATTTGAGAGGTACCACTTCTCATGCATTATGTTTTGGAGGTTCAAACACTGTTCTATAGGGATATGTTGATGCAGATATGGCTGGTGGTAAAGACAGCAGGAAGAGCACCAGAGGGTATGTGTTCACTGTAGTTGGAACAACAATAAGTTGGATTTCAAAACTGCAACAGGTTGTTGCACTTTCAACAACGGAAGCAGAGTATGTTGCTGCTACAGAGGCTAGTAAGGAGATGATTTGGTTGTAGAGGTTCATGGAAGAATTGGGTAAGAAACAGGAGAATAGTAGGTTGTACAGTGACAACCAGAGTGCCATTCATCTTGCAAAGAACCCAGTATTTCATTCAAGGACTAAACACATATAACTCAAGTACCACTTCATAAGATCTGTTCTAGATGAAGAACTGTTAAAACTGGAAAAGATTCACACTAGCCAGAATCCTGCAGACATGTTGAAAAAGGGAGTAACCAGAGAGAAACTGAGTTCCTGCTCAGTTTCTGTTGGCCTTAAAGCATGAAGGTGAAAAGAAGAAATTTTCCAAGTCCAAGGTCCAGCAAGTGCAGCAACAGGAGAGTCGTTGTGATTAGTCACCATGAAGGCACAAAAAAATGTAATGGAGCGGTTTGCATGTAAATGGGCATATGGCTGTAAGACCTGGTAAGGCATGCATACCCTTGGTAACTCACCGGTAAAGTCGGGAGATAGACCTAGGTGATAAGGGGGTGTATGTAATATTCCTCGATAAATACTTGAGGGGAGTTGGTGATTACTCCAAGTCAAGTTTAAAGGGGGCATTGTTAATGTTAACCTTGACTTGAGATCGATTCAAAGGTGCTTAGGTCTAGCACATGGTTTGGGCACATGGTTTGTTGTAGCCCATGGTATTGTCCCATAGTATTGCATGTGTTAACCTTGACTTGGGATTGAGTCAAAGGTGGTTAGGTCTAGCACATGGTTTGGGCACATGGTTTGTTGTAGCCCATGGTATTGTCCCATGGTTTTGCATGTGATTAAGCCTTTATAAGGCTTGAGGAGGCTCCATTGTAAATCGCATTGTATTGTACTAGATATGTGTACTGTATTGTACTAGATGTGGGAATTGTATTGTGCTAGAAGAGAGACTGTGAGAGCGTGAAGAGGAAGTGCAACGGTTTTGCTGCAGGGCGTATCCCTTCATCTTTTTGGACTGAAATAAAAGGACTGGCAAATTTGTTTGTGGACGTAGCCCATCATTTGGGTGAACCACGTTATATTTGTGTCTCTCTGTAATGTTTAATGTGTTTTTGCATCTTGTTTATTGATTTAAATGTATATATGTTATTGCTCCGCGATCTTGTTTTTCTAACAGAAAGTTGACATCCCACATCCCTTAACTCGCAGGAGGAAAGGCTGTTGTAGAGACAAAGTTGCCGAGAGGATCTGTTGCGAAAACCTTGTTGTGGAAGCCAAATTGTGAGAAGGAAATTTTGGAGCAGAATTTGGCCGAGAGCCAAATTTGGCAGTCCTACTAAGTGTAGGAGCCACCAGATCTTAGAGGTGTTGGTTGGGATGGATGTGGTCGATCCCTCCTGTGCCAATATGTCTCACCATCCTCACTTGAACCAACATATTTAGGATTGATCTGGAGATCATCCACAAAGAAGTTGGGAGTGCATTCATCTTCACTTTTTTCTTCTATGCAATCACCATGCAGTGGCTTGCACTCCACCTCATGCATCTCTGCCTATACTTCATTTCTATTCTTCTCCAGGAAACTTGAGACTTCTCTATATTTAATGGTACTCATATAACAACCTTTAGAATCTATTTTTGAATAAAACCCAAACAATCTCATAATGCTTGGACAAATAGATGGATTCGATGAATCTTCACATTTGGATCCTCTTTCTTCTTCTTTACTCATAGAGTTAAAACAACTTGGATCCTCTATGGGTGATTTGTTTCTCTTGACAGAATGCTCATCAACATTCTGAGGCCAAAATCTATAATTGAGATAGACATACTCCTTGAAATTCATGAATGCACCAATATTCTTTCCCAAAGCTAGATACTCCTTGTAACAATGAAACATGTTTTCATATGCTTCTATCATCTTTGGCAAGTATTTATTGACCATTGGAGAATCATATCTAATATTTTTTCTATCTGATGTACAATAGAATTCACCATATTCAACTCTTGGTAGGCCTCCATCAACACAGAGAGTTTCTTCTTCATATTGTTTGCAATACTCTTCATACTACTCATCATAGTCATCATCATAGTAGGTCATGGCTGCAATTTTCTTCAACTTGAGAGAGTACTTTCCAAAAGGGTGGAGGAAAGTTCTCTAATACCATTGTAATATCCTAGATCTGAATCATATTTGAATATTAAATTCTACTATTGATAATTATCAATATTGAATAAGACTTTTACAATTGATTGAAAATTTCCTTCAATAAGGAACAACACAGGCAGTAAGGACATAAAATGAGAGTGGAAGAGGGTGAGTGGATGAAACCAAATGAAATATCTAGAGACTGATATTTTAGATCCCTAAGAACCTGTATGTTGGTTCCTTTGAGGTTTTGAGCATCAGCGAGGCTGTAGTCTACTCCCGAGATTCTGGGTGTCCCAATCGGTGCAAACTGAGATTGGTTGGTCAATTCCAAGAAACCAAGGTTTATGGAAGTATTAGGTGAGTTATCAGTCACTTTTTAGGAATGAAATAAAATTTTAATAGCTTCATAATATATCTGTAACATTTTGGTAAAGTTTGAGGGTGTTTGAAAAAAACTAGGAATTTGGACTAGAGACTACGTGTGGAAAGGAGGCTTTAAAAGTACTATTAAAACTTAATAAAATAAATTTATGGGTGTTTTATGGGGTTTTGGAGTGAATTTGTGACCTGATATAACTAATAGAATCGAAATTGACCTTACAAATTATTCATAGCATCAAAAATTGTAAAACTAGTCAAAATTGACTAGCTAAAGAGCAGGGGTAAGAAAATAAATATGAGTTTCGAATATGTCTTTTATCATACCTAAAAATAAATATGATCAGAATTTTATAAGTATATACTAACCATAATAAATATCATATATCATTATCATGTCCATTACATCAATACCAGTGCATTAAACTTACAAAAAGGCTCACTTAAGGAGCATTGGAAGGCCTACTTCATGAAAATTTGGAATTATAAATTTATTGAGAAGAAATATTACTATATATAAGAGGTCAGAATATGAATAATTGTTTGAGAATATCAGAAAGTACTTGGAGAATCTGTTCTCCCTCAATGGTTCCTAAGACTGAGGAATGGAGGCTTGAAACTAACACTCGACACTGATATGAGAGCATAAGTGAAGTATCCTTCATTGGAGCTCGACTTACATGGTTGGATGGATGTTAGTAGATATTTAAATTGGTATTCAATGGGTTCTCCTTGGTTCTCTGTGGCCTACACTAAATAATGGAAGAGAAGAGAAGAGAATGGAGGCTTGAGGTGCATCACCCAAGGTGATTGAGGTACATCACTCAAACTATAAGCTTAGGTTCACTCAACACCAAGACATTAATGATAAAAAACTGTGAAATGGATTTGGAATAATTATTTTATATAATTGAGTGACTTTTTGAGCAAGTCATTCACCTGTTGAGCAATTTACCCACTTGCAAACCCTAACCCTAATCCATGAATGCACCCTCCTCGAGGAAAATATCAACTCTAGCCTTAAGATGTTGTTTCCTTGATTGCATCACTCAACCCAAAGTGGAAATTCACCCTCCTTGAGCAAAAATTGCCTTCTTTATGAGTGATAATGTTTCATTTCTTGCATCCTTTCACCAAAATTTAAACTACACCCTCCTTGACCAAGTGTTTCCTTCTTTGTGACTGACTTCTTTTCATGTACCTTCCTTCTTTTAAACCTTACCTTGCTTTTGAAAGTTTCCATATTTTTTTATGACATATTTCTTTTGCTGCAGTTTCCATCTTTTTGGCTTGAGTTCTTTTTAGCATTTTCTTGGTTTTCTCTAGGTTTTCATTTATGAATGCCAACTCATGGTCCACTTGGACCCATGCACCCTCCTTGTCACCTAGGAAAATTTCAACTCATTTTTCACATTAATTATTTTTCATAATAATCAATTTCAAACAAAATCAAAATTGGAATTTTAATCTATTACATGCCTCCATAGTATTAATTAATTAAAAGTTCCTAGGCATAATTGATTAATTCAATTTTTAACCCCTAGGAACTTGGCAAGATCAACACTTTCAATGTCGTTCCAGGAAGGGACATTACAAAGCATACATGCAGAAAATATAAGTGGTACTTAATTCACATTTTTGTGCATCCTTGTAACCTCTATTGGTACCCCTTCGAGTAGGTACACATCAGACACAACTTGTATATGGAATTTCACTTCCACATACCCTTGGGTATATTGCAAGTCCCCTTGTTATACCTAGAACCAACTTTAGATGAAACTAAATGACCTTCTTGTTTCTATAGTACACTAATAAAAACACTAAGGGAGATAACTCTCTAGTATTTGGATAGTCTAGTAGTATAACTAAGGGAAGAATCAAGCATCCTTAGTTGGTGCCTTGATATATTGGTTTGAGTACTATTGTTAGACCCCACACATATATCTGAGAGCTATAGTAGTTGACATTCCCTTATCTTTAGGACCCTATAAAATTTATTTATCACCTAATAATCCCATCATGTACGATACTCTATAGACCTTTCAAGACCCTAGACAACATGAACACGTGCTCTATTGCCTCAATGTTTGACTCCCTTGAAGAAAAATATAAGAATATTTAGGCAAAAATACAAGACAATGGTGACTGATATTTGAAAAACATGCATCAACTTTAGGAGGAAGTATGCAACCTATATCAAAGGTTGGATGAGAAGTTGGATCATAAGATGGCAAGTATACATGACTCTCCTCATCGACTAACATCTCGTGGCATGCCATAAGAAGTCCCTTTGAATACACAACATAGTGAGCCACAATAGGAAGGAATCTCTTACTCGTGACTTTTTAGCCACCAACACTCCCTTTCGGGTCCTCACAACCATAATCCACACTCCATGGATAATAACACCTAGAATCAATTTACTAAAGTAGACTTGAACAAGTTTCATGGTTCTAATCCATCAAGATGGGTTATCCAGATGGAACTACTTCGCCCTTCATAAAATTATTAATGATATGATGAAATTTAAGGTGGAGGTATTGTATTTGGATCAAAAAAGATGGCAATGGTGCGAGTGACATGAAAAATATTATGGGTGCCTCATCCCTTGGATTTTATTTGTTAAATATCTCCATGAGCGTTACAAACAATATACTCATTATTTCGGGTGGCTTACCAAGTTATGCCATACAGGATTAATCATAGATTTATCTCAACCTTTGAGCAATTATCCATTTTTAAAAAGAACTTAACCAATTCTTTCTATAAATAATGTTTCATTAGTGGCCTCAAGGAGGCTATTCAAGAACAAGTCAAAATGAAGCATCTTGCTACTTGGTTGGAGGCATCTCAAAGGGTTTCAAAAGCAGAGACAAAAATCAATGCACAAACCAGAAAACCATCTTTTATTCCATGTTGAAAACCTACATAGGTCAATTCCTCAAGAAAAAATCCTTCTTCTCCCTTGAAAGTACAAAGGTTGTCTCTAGTAGTGATGGTAGACCAACAAAGGTGGGAATTTTTGTATAATTGTGATGAAAAGTATTCTCAGGTGCTTAAATGAAAAGAATAGAAGTTATTTCAAATTGATGTGACTGCTGACCAAACTTCTCCCATGTTAAAATAAGTGAAACTAAATTTCATCAAGAAGAACCACTCATCTTTCTTCATGCTTTGTGTGATATTTCAACCCTGCAAACCTTGAAACTTATGGTTTACATCCAGCACCACAAAGTGGTAGTCTTGGTTGACATTAGAAACACCCACAATTTTATTCATCGACAAGTGGATGAAGAACTCCATATTTATGTTCACCTGATGCCAAAATTTCAAAATGAGGGCCTATGGTGGGATGATGAAATGTGGGGGCATTCTTAAAATGTGAGGCTCCAATTCAATGGTTATCATCTCAAAAATCATATGTTGTCTATAGATATGGGTGGTCATGATATGGTGTTAGGAAAGAAATTGGCTATACACATTAGGGCCAATTAGCGTGGAATTCAATGAATTATACTTGAGATATACTCAAGACACTCATGCTTGCACCTTAGAGGGATCTAGGAAAACTCCCATGAAATCATAAATTCTCAACGGATGGAAAAAATATTGAAGAAAGACCACTCTGGAATTATTTCTCACTTCCATGCCATATAGGCTCCAAATATCACTTTTTATTATAGACAAATGGTAATTTTTTTCTAGGTTCCAAAAGGATCAGGAAGGTTAACCAAATCCATGAAGGAGTGACTTCAAAGGACCAATTTCTATGAAAATGGCATATAGACAAGACATCCAAACAAAAGAAAATGGAATATAATGGTATGTTGATTTTTTGAATGAGCCATTTTTGAAGTTAGAGTTTCCAGAAGCTTGCTATGGAAGTACTCAAGCTACTACCCAACAACACCAAGACTTCCCCTAGACAAGAGTACAAGGCAAATGAAGAATTGGATATGGAAATCAAATGAAAAAAAGTGCTATATAATTCAAGGATACCATGATGTAGAATTAAGTTGTTCATTAGTCCATTCATCATTATTAATCATGAGCCTTATGATTAGGACGTTGATGCATAAGAAGACCTCAAGCAGACTTAACGCCCTTAGCTGCTATAGATCCATGATATGTTAATGTATTTTATTCTTCCTGGATCAAAGGTTATTTGAAATAATTGCATGGTGAAGTCAATATAGTTTCCTTTGGTTATGTGATTGACACTGAAGACAAATAATTATCCTCTGGGATTTACATGATTATTATTCATGTAACCAGTACTAAGAAATCAAAACTTCATCATGTTTCTCTTGAATAATCCTCTATAAATTCCATTGTAGCTTCATGTTCAACCTATTTCTAACTCTATCAATAATCCAATTCATCCCACTTACAACATTGAGTATCCTAGTTATCCTATTTATTCATCGAAATCAAGAATGAAGAAATAAAAATAAAATCTGATGGTGAAAACTTGTTTTGGGTGCCATCAAACCATGGAATGCTTGAAAATTAGTCTCTGGTTGCCATTCCATGAGAATAATAAATTAAAACTATGAAAACCCTATGGGTGTAGTTGGAAAATCTTGTATGAAAACCAACTTACTGGTGGACAAGGTCCGTAAAAAGGAAAAAATAAAAACAAAACAATAAAAAAATAAAGCTATCTTCAATTTCAGTTGTTGTTGAATAAAGTCTTCCAATAGCTTGTTGCTACCAATTCATCGCAAGTTTTGTTGATGTATTCTTAATATGTATCATGTTCTCATAACATTTTCTACATGCTATGGATATAGCAATGCTTCTACCGATCATGCTTCAACACTAGACTTCATGTCACATGATAATCATCTAACAGTGTGCTGTTCCACAACAGATTCTACTTGCTATTTCAAAAACATTTATTTTGCTATGAATCCATTAGAATAACATGATTCTACTTTCTATTTTAGCAACATTTATTTTTCTATGGATCCATTAGTATAATTTAGCTCCCATAGCGTTCTTTCCAACAATTGTTTTTACACCATAATAGAATATTTTGGATCCCTTGCTTCTCAGGATGTCATATACCTGATATAAATGGCATGGAATTCTTAGGTAAGTGTCGGTACACTTGTTCTTTCTAATTGTTATTTGGATTATTTGAATTCTATAGGTTTGTATTTGGAAATTCATGTAACCCTACTCTTTTTTTTTCTTCTGTCCTACTTCCTTATCATTTGTCATTTTCTTTTGACAGAAATAAATTTTGAGGGGGGGACATTGACCAAATCCATAATGACAAAACAATCACCACCTTTTTTATATATGAACTTCAACAATCACAATCTATTATTCTCCCCGTTTGCTACCAAACTGCAAGATAAGCCTATTGCTACATAACCTCAAGATAAGCCTATTGCTATAGAACCGCAAGGCAATCCTATTTCTAGAGTAGCCCTAGTAGCACCTATTTCTATTGATCTGGTAGTTCAATCAATGCGGATTCAAATATATGAAAGGGAACTATAATTTTCCTAAAAGTGACAAATAATGAAGTGGAAAATAACAGACAAATCAATGGGTAGGGGCATTATTTCATTGCAAGACCATCACTGTGCCATTCTTGATTTCAGAGGTAAATGGACTAATCTCTATGCTATAGATAGATAAAAAATGATGTCTTTTTATAAAGAGAGGATAAGGATACCTATAGTGGTTAGGAAATCGGGTGCCCTTGTTTTTTCTTGACCACAAGAAATCTACAATTGAATATCCAAGAAAATTTTTGACAATGTTGAAGGAAACCATCAACACAAACAAAATAAAATCAATGCACGGTATGAGGAGAGGAGTGTGACTAGTTTCGTTCCTTCAATAGAACCAATCATTCATGTTGTTGTGTGGTAAATTATATAACCAACAAAATTGTTTTTTATAGAAAACATTGGCAACTACAGAGTTGTTTTAGAAATTTTGGGGACAAATAAATAAGGGTAGAATCATTGAATAAAGATCACAATGCAACCATGGAGGATATTTGTTAACAGTTTCAAGCGGATCAAAATATAGTAGTTTCCAAGTATAAATGTTTCCTAGTTAAAGGAATAAAGGTTTATAGGGCAATGGATTTGCATTTTTAACCCGTCAAAAAAAACAGGTTCACCCATATTAGCATTATAGTATGAGTCTTCATATCTTGTTTCATTGGAGGTTAGATACAGGTAAATGCATGTTTTCTATGGCATGCTAAAACCACAAAAATAAATTTCTGTAGGACCACCAACCATTCATCCATTTGGGGAATCTAGAGGGAGATGCAATGAAACCACTAGTTAAGCAACCAGTCAAAGAAAATATATTCTTATGTGGGACAGTGAAACCATCACCACCAGTTTTCTAATCACTTTAAAATTAGAATAAATGTAATTGAAGATCATGGGAATCATTTTTCTCTTTTTGTTTATGAGTTATGTATGAATTAAGAAGACTGTTGCAACCACTCGAAAATGATTCAATTATCAATATGGATTGCATTTAGTTATCTGGTACTTTTAGATAGCTATATGTATAAAAGGGGATGTGTGCCTCATTTGAAAGAGGGACTCTTGTATAAGACAATTTGATCCTTAATGGCATAGTGTACGATACTGTGGGGGTCTTATTATAAGCTAAATTAAAATTTGACAGTTGTCTATGTGAGTGTGTTGTGTTGATTGTGTTTATGTTGTTTTAGTTGGTATTTAGTGCTCTATTCTGGATTGCAGAGTTCAATTCAGTAGAATAGAGTAATGGATAGTTTAGATTTTTTTTATTCTATTTTTAATGTGATTGTCAATTTCATTTTACCTATTTTCATTTGAATTTTATATCGTAATAATTTTCTTGAGATAAATGTTGGAGTATGGTTTAACTGATGCACCTTTGAGAATATAATGTGGAATAATCACCACACTAGGATCATTGAACTTTGTGTTTGGTTTGGAAAGTTGACAAACATCAGCGGGTTCAATTCCCCTGAGCCATCATACCTTTCTTTGAGAATATAATGTGAACTAATCGCCAAACTAGGATAATTGGAATATGTGTTTGGTTTGGAAAGTTTACCAACCTCTTCATATTTTGGTGTATAGACAAACCTTACATAAAAGAGTTCTCATTGAAATAATAAGCATTCAAATTAATACATCATCTTTATGCATGTGGTTGAGTTTCAATTCTAAAGTAGTATGCCTCTATCGGTTTTGATCTATGAAGTGTGTGGTGTTTTCATTTTTGTCATGGTATTTCATTTTATAGAAAACAATGTGGTTTCTTTCCATAGAAATATATTATAAGAAAACCAATGAAAGTAAAGAGTCAAGTTTCATGTCCAATGCATGACATATTGCACCCTAGGTTGAAATTTTAATGCACAATCCATTTAGTTACACTTGTTGTGAAACAATGAGGTAATTAAATATACTATGAGATAAACATCAAACCATGACTCTGAAAATATGAAAAGGGGGGGTTCTTTGATTATGTATTTGATTCATCTCAAAAACCATTTTTTATTGATAAACAAGGTTGCAAAGGTTCACAAGGACGCATACGATGACATCATTTAAAAAAAATAAAGGTGTGGGTGCATGTTGGTATGCATCACTTATATAATTCAAATATGTAAAAAGGGGAAGAAAACATAACAAAATGCTTGTGAAATATTGAAAATAAAATTATAGTGAGTAATTTAGTAATATTTAAGTTGAAGGAATATATTGTAAAGATAGAGTAATATATATGTAACTATGGTTTCTACGCTAGTTTTTTCTCATTATGAAGGAAATATGACATTATTTCGAATTAGAAAAACACTTAGCAAAATGGAGTTCCAAAAATAATTATAATGCTCAGTATACTTTCCTAAATTGCATATAGAAATTTCAACATGATCATATTTTTTCCCATTTTAGACCTCCTCCATCGACACATCTCTCTCCTAACCTTGTTCTCCATGCATATTTTCTTGTTCATTGAGAGCCATTTTTGTTTCATGCACAATTTCCTCTTCCAATACATGGTTGTCCACTAAACCTATGGAAACATTTGGAATGAATTCTATATATTGGGAGATCCATGCGAAACCTAAGATTATATTTGTTATCAACCCATTCAGGTGGATCCTTGAAAGTTGAGGCCATCGTAAATCTTCCTCCTCCTTGTTCTATCAGGTAGCTTCAAAGCCTGCAGGGGAAGTCCAACTTCCTTCGACGTTTTATTGTAAATTATGCCAAGATTACTAGAGGTTTCATGCGCCTGTTGAAACAGGACACCCCATTTGTATGGTATGAAATCAAAGAACTTGCATTCTAGGAATTAAAGAAATCTTTGTTGTCGGCACCATTATTGCACCCGCCAGATTACTCTCGTGATTTTATATTGTATCTGGCCATATCTGAGTCGACCATAGGGGTAGTACTAGTCTAGGAGGACGATAAGATCCAGGAGCATGTCTTCTACTATCTCAGTCGTGCTTTCACCAGCCCTAAACTTAGGTATTCCCATGTCGAGAAGTTGGCCTTGGCAGCTCTGTATGCTATTCAGAGGTTGCGTCACTACATCTTACTGAGGACCACGATGGTAGTGGCGGATGTTAATCCTTTCCAATATGTTTTGTCCCGGCGGATAGTTGGAGGCAAATTCAATAAATGGATAGTCATTCTTTAGGAGTTTGACTTAGATTTCCAATCCACCAAATCCAAGAAATCCTTAGTTTTTGCTGAGCTCATTGCAGAATTTCCGGTAGTGGAAGATGTAGTCATTAAAGAAGACTCATTCCCAGATGAGCATATCTTTTTGATTTCCACCTCTGACCCCTAGTATGGAGATATACTTGTCTATCTCCATAATTTGAAGTACCCTATAGATTTCTCATGGGAAGAACGACGTAAACTATGCGTCCATGCCAAGAACTACCTCATTATTGGAGATACTTTATATCGTAGGGGGGTAGATTCTGTTTTTCGTCGATTTATTACCCACGAAGAAGCAGAGACTGTCCTAAATGATGCCCATAGTGGAGCGTGTGGGGGTCATTTATCTGGGTTATCAACGACCTAGAAGATCTTACATGTCGGTTATTTTTTCCCCATGATCTTTAAAGATTGTGTGGAAGCCGTGAAGCATTGTCATCCTTGTAAACTTTACACCAGAAAGATGTGGTCGCATCTTGCTTCTTTATTTCCTGTCATCTCAGTGGGACCCTTCACGAAGTGGGGGATATATTATGTGACGTGTAACCCAGTCTCGGTTGGGGGGCACAAACATATCATTGTCGCTGTATATTATTTCACGAAGTGGGCAAAGGTAATGGCCACCTATAAAGTTGACAGGGAAACTGCAGCTTTTTTCGTTTTCAACCAAATTATCGCATGATTCGGTATCCCTAAAGAGATTGTCACTGACCATGACAGTCATTTCCAAAATAGTATGATGATTGAACTGACCACTATGCTAGGGTTTAGACAAGAACATTCATCTTCTTTCTATCCTCAAGAAAACGATCAAGTTGAGGTTGTAAATAAAACCTTGAAGATTATTCTCAAGTGCACTATTAATGCAGCCCGTTCCAATTGGCACATCATGTTGTATCCTACACTTTGGGCATATCAGACCAATGTGAAAACTGCTATAGGGTTTTCTCCTTTCCAACTCGTTCACAGAGTGGAATCAGTCACCCCGGTTGAATGCGAAATCCCATCCTTAAAGATTGTTATTCACGTGTTACCTGATATGACTGAGTTGGAAGAACGTTTATTATATTTATAACATCTAGTTGAGAATCGTAGAGATGCACTGACAACAAACGAGGCTCATAAAAATAGGGTAAAAAACCAATATGATAAATTGGTCAAACCTCGAATTTTTTCTGAAGGGGAGCTTGCCTTGCTCGGGGATCAGGACAAAGAACCCTTAGGGGCAGGAAAATTCAGGTCTATGTGGTTAGGGCATTATGTCGTGTCAAAGGTGTTGAAGAAAGGTGCATATGAATTGACATATTTCGAAGGGAATAAGCTGCCTCAGCCTAGAAATGGGCTTTACTTGAGAAAGTTCTATGCTTAGGATTAGCACTTTTTCCTGTATTTTTATTGTATGTATTTTATGTACAATAGTTCATCGGTTTGTGTTTTTATACCATTTGTTGGTTGTTATAGATGTCTTCCGAGTGGTTTGTAGGTTTTGCTGATGGCGCCAGTCGCCACACTTGTAACCTAGATTTAGTTGCATGGGTCATTTACTTGCCCTCATGACAGCTAGTTGCCTCTGGAGGCACTTGCTTAGGTCCTACTACCAATAATGTGGCTGAATACACAGTTGCCATTGAGCTTTTATGGGATGCTTCTTCACATGGTATCACTTAGTTGGAAGTTTGACTTAACTCTCAACTGGTGGTTTCCCAAC
>LPNX011120567.1:280222-325880 GCA_001517045.1 Pseudotsuga menziesii | reverse complement strand
TATATATGTGAATATCTGTCCATATAGATAGGTCGAGTTTCTGATCCTCAGATCCAGTCATAACTATACAATATACAAAAAATGGATCAAAGTCCATAAAATGCTCCTAGGTCTAATATTGACCACCCTGGTCACCTGGACCACCTTGGTCCCCTTAATCATCCTGATCACCTTGCTCTCGGGCTTCTTCAGCCTCCTTGGCTGTAGCAGCCTCAACGACATCGATATATATAAGTACCGCTCTAGCTACTTGCCTCATAAGGCGTATCCAGACGGGTGGTATACCGACCACTAGCTCCTGCATAGTGGAAGGGATATGCTCAATGCGTAATGTAGGTACTATTTGGGTAATCTTGGCCAGATTTCCCTCAAGAACCCTAATCAAACCATAGTCTTCTCCTACCACAGGACGCACATACATGCATGGATTCCCAGCAGGGTGGACTGGTCCAATATCTGCATTTTAACATTTCAAATGATTACTCCCAAGCACCAATCATAAATATCTCCCTGTAGACAATCCACTGCAAGTCTCATTTGGTTTCGAGTTGCAATATGAAGTGATGATGACCCTACAACCCTCACTATAGTACTCGCCAAAAACTGTAATGGCAAGCTGCTAATATGAAAAATAGGTATGCAGCTACCCCTCTTTTGAGTACTAGGTGTGCAGTATATATCTATGTAGTTCTATACACTTAGAAGGTCACCTCCTTTTCCGGTACCTTCCAAGTTAACCGTAGCTCCCCATCATGATAAACTGGAGATAAAGTAGACATATTCCGAGGTAAGCTCTAGAAACTCACCTTGTAGATCAAACATACCAAGATCATGATCCCAGTAGTTTATCAAAAAATATAGTAGGCGGACATTTGATCGCATAGGTGAGGTAGAGAAGAATTTTAATAACCCACTTTGCCGCAAAGCATTTACCATGGGGGCATCTTGTAGAGATTCTTGGTCCATGTCTTCATGCTCCCTCTCTCTTCACTCAAGCACCATATTTCAATATGATAACAAGCCATTTATCAACCATTAAATTCATATAAAAAATTTATTTTTTGGCCCTACATAGATTTTTCCTACCTCGCGTATTGTACGTGACTTGCCTTCGGGAAACCCGCGTACAGAACGCGTGTACGCGACTGTTGATATACCATACCCACATACACAACGTTCCTGCTTTGAGGACGTTGGAAAAGATGAAAATTTAGCCAAAAATTGAAATTTTCTTGGATCAAATGAAAGAGCATGGAGTGTAGTTTTACCTGGCACTTGCGGTTTTTAGAATTGTCCACCGAGTTGTCCACAATGAGCAATCAAAGGTAGAGGTAAAACTTGTCTATTTTGGGTAAAAATTCAAATGGTGAGTTTTGATTTCTATTTTGAACTATTTATAGAAATATTATTTTAAAAGTGAGTTTTTCCTATAGTTCATATTTTTTATATAAAAATCAAACTAATACCATATCTTTTTCTTCAATGTGACAGGTATATGGTCATTTAAAGTTGTTTTTTTGCTCATATAGGATGGTTTTTGGTCATTCACATGCATTTTTCATTCATAACTAATCCATCTTAATCCTAGCATTACCACTTTTACCACAGACTATGGTATTTTAACCATTAGTACCTCGTTTATGCCATTGTTCTTCCGTGTATAAGACTGTCCTCACATGAGTATCCTCATTTAGAACCCACTTACTATCTTTCGATACTCATGCTGCAGTTGTCATAGGTTTAGGGGAGTTTTCTTAGCTATTTTTCATGCCAAATTAAGCCTCATTTTGGTCTCTTTTTACAAGCTATCCTTTTATAAGACTCCCCACCTGTATGGAGTTTCTTTATGCCCAGGTCTAACTCCTCAAAATAGACTTGATTGCCGAGTAAACTTATCCATTCAAGCTCGTTAATAATATGTGAATGGGCATCCACCTTGGTGGTAGGTTATCTCTTTCTCGGACCATATGGAATAATATGAGAAAGGATCACTCTCTTTTCTACAGAATTGAGAAGAGTATTTTCAAGTATAGGTTTATCACTTTTCCGGACTCGGGGGACTAAATTTACGGAAAAGGAACACCCGATATGAGCTCAATTTTCTCTTTTTTGTGCTCTGAACCTAAACATGAAAAAGATTCCGAGTGTACTTTATGTCTTTGTCATGCTTGTTAAACACCAATAACAAAACATAGAGTTTATTGTTGTAAGCCCCATTTATCGTACTCAAATGGATCTTTCCAAGTGATCTTGCTTTCCTTCACACTCGTAAAACTCAAGATATATGTTTCTCTTGAAGGAGCGTTGGGTAAGTGGTAATTTAACCTTTTTTGGACCTCCCTGACTAAGTACAAAAAATGTTCACCTTTTCTTCTATGGAAGTTAAGAGAGTTCTTATGTGGTATATTTTATACTATTTTGGCCTCAGGAGACTAAATTGGACAAAAAAGGACCCCCCTGGAGTCTTCTTCAGAGTTTTCAGACTCTCTAAACATGAAAACACCAAGTGAGAATGTACTAGTTGGGGTTCATAAAATCCACGAATCAGTGACACTATCAAGCATTATTCCCTCTTCTCTTCAAGCTTGTCAAAAAATGAAGAGAGACTTGAGTTGAATTTCCTGGACTCGTTAAAATTTAATAGGAAAGATAAGGAAGAAGTTTTATTTTGGTTCTCAGTTGGTGGCAGCATGTCTTCCTTGAACATAACACTCTTTGTTTTTTCTGATATTCATGTCTCAGTGTTCACTTTCAGTTCATATATCACTTTGGGTTTCTTACTCCTCCTCTTTTCAGTTATACCTGGGGAATCTGATCATGTCTCCTACATGACGGATAAGTCTAGTTGTACTATCTGCAAAGTCAAAAGCTTCCTTGGGTCATGTTTGTGTCGTGCTCACTGTTCAAGGATTTAGCCTTGCATTTTATCTATATCCTAATTCCATCATTATATTATCTGTTATTACTTGTGTATGCCTTCCTTTACCCAGTTCCTAGTCACTCTTGTGATCCATTGGAGGATCTATTGCCTTCCTCATCACAGTATGGTTTCTCATCAGCACTTCTTGATGACGAAGACCTGGAGTTTTTTCTGATCATACCTTAGGATTCAATTTCATTATTGGTGAATTCCTTTGCTTCAGTTGTCGATTATCACCTATTGGTTGACAATCTGTTGAATCCTATCCATGTTCGACTTCAATAACATCTATTCACATGGTCTGGATTGTATTGGTTCTTTTGGTTTTTGACGAAGACCTTAGGTTCATATCTATGGCCTAAGTTGCGCAAGATTATGTTGTGATCACTTACACAGCTTCCAGATATTTGAAGATTCATCATTATTATATATTGTGGCTTCGATCCACCTTTTTAATATACACGGTCTTGAACTCATATCATATGATGTACTAAAATATTGTAAAGGAGCTAGTGTTCCAGTATATTGAACATGGAATCCTCAGATATTAATTTGTATATGACATTACTATGTATTTGTTTCAGGTACTTCCTCTGCTCCATTGGACTTCTAAGTTCTCCAAGATAATGATTATAATGTATTTTGGCCATCGTTTCCCTCTGACCTCACACATTAGGGGGCATCTGTTATCAACCCAAATGGCGCTTCTCCGTCCAAGTGCCAAAATTCCTTATGTTGGTACAGAAAAGGACATATCAGGATTGAAGTTTTCCAAAACACTATAGATGGGCATGACTTGGGATGCATTTACCTTTAAACTAGCTTGCTACATAATTTTTATAAGTGTTGAGTTGCATACGTGACTATCTCCATTGCAACTCACGTACTGTACGTGACTATCTCCATTGCAATTCGCATACTGTACGTGACTATCTGCATTGCAACCCGCGTACATCAGCATATGTGGGTTTCCTTTGAGCAACTCGCGTGTCATACGCGGGTTTCCTATATTAATATTCATGTACACCTCAGTTTGACCTTAAAAAATATAAAACACAATTAATGGAGATAATTTGGGCCCTAATCATTAACTATCCCAACTATTTCAACCACCCTAACCTTCGAAATTACTCTATTTCCCAAAGTATAAATAGAGGCCTTGGGGAGGGCATTAATCAATCAATATTGGAGAGCAAAGTTATGCTGGTGGTATATCTTCAGAAGACTTGGAGCAGCAGAATTCAGAGTCCTTTGGTTGCAAAGGAGTCCTTGTCTTGGAAGTTGGGTTGTACTCTTATCTCATTCACTGATTGTTAATAAAGAGAATTCTTCTTCCAACATTGTGTTGAGTCTCTTTCATGTATCGTGGTTAATGAATATATTTGATTATGTGTTTTACATATTGTTTATCTAACCTCTTATATATACATGCATGAGATATTACTTGGAGAATTTTCTTGTTACAGGTGAAAGAGGTGCATGCCTGGAAGATTTGGAGAGAGGAGGAGTGGGAGAAGATCAAGCTTGGATCAACTGTCGATAATCAGGTAAGTCAATACTTTCTTCCTATTCCCTTTCTATTCTTTGGTAAAGTTGATTTTCTGCAAGGTTAGTAGTAAGTTGGTAACCCCAGACCCTAGGTTACAAGGGTGCTTAATCCTAAACAACAATATTATATTGCATTTCATAATCAACCAATTTATATGAGTGATCCACTAGACCATTTATTGTGAATGATGAAGTAAATTTACTTTATTCTAATTCTTAGATAGACTTCTTGTTAAATCCAATGAAGCATAGGATCATCATCCCGCATGAATTCAAATGAGAAAAGGAGGTTGCATAAGAGAGAGAATAATTTAGCATAGACTGATCAATTACTCATGGAAACATTGTACACACATAGAGACAAAAATTGGAATAATATGATTATATTCATGAATAAATAATTAATGTGTAATGCAATGGTTATACATATACGATAATTCGAATGCCTAATATAGGATTAGAATCTACCAACTCGGACAGACTTTGGAGCTAACTCAGTGTGGGAAATCACGACTAGAGCTCACTAATGCAACTTCGAATAACTAAATTAGTCTACAATCAATTAACTAATTAGGGTAGGTGAAAAAATGCACCCACACTCCCTCAATCATGAAAACTGGTGCTAGGATAACTTATTGTTATATAACTAATGGTAACTGGAGCATAACTTAATATAACTGATTACCTACCAAGGTCAACTGAAGGAGACTACTGGTGGCACTTATAGTGGGTTCCTAAATTATAAGGATTGGTCCCAAGGGCACCTAAACTCATGCAATAAGGTGCATCAAGTGGAATATGTCCCCTAGGTGTGTCCCCCATGCACTAGTGGAGTGATGAATACCTCCTAATATAGGAAAATAGACAATTAGACTATGTGGTCAAATACGAGATTAATAATAATCCAAACACCCCCCCTTAATCCTGACTTTGGACAACTTGGGCCCTGGAAACTAAGACCAAAGGTCACCCATATAATCTAAAGGCAAAAAATAATATTTGCTTAATAAAACCGAGTAAATGTGGAAAACCTCATGGGAAACGCTCACCCCCTCAAAATAAGAAGGAGAATCAAGATCAAGCTTTCATATGAAGAGAAATTTTCTTCTTGAATAAAAAACTTGTGAAAATATTTCTGCAACTTGCATCTCTGTGGTCTAGTGAAGCAGTAAGATGGTCCTTGTGTGCACTAGTATCCTCAGAATGTGCATGTGAACCTATCCATATTCTTCCAATACGATGATATACATGACAAGGAATGTTTCCTTTGTCTCTTCTTTCTGGAGGAAGAGTGACATGATCCAATTTCTTCTTCAGTGGGAAGAATTGTTGATAAGTCCTTACCATCATGTAGCATCTCGCTTGGAGCTTGTTGCACCTCTCTGAAGGAAGTGAATTTTCTTGACATAACGCAAGGTTCTCTCTTTGAAACTTGGATATTTTCCTCCTCATGTAAGATGGCTCTCTAGTAATATTCCCAGCTGGCTGAATAACCTTTTGTGCCCTTTTAGTCTTAGGATTGGGAGTAGGGACTGGATTTGGATTTGGATCATTGTGAACTTCATCTTCAATTTCATAAACTGATTAAATTGAGTCTTCTACTTCAGATTTTGAATCTGAAACACTAATGGAAAAATTATCATATTGAAAAGGTGTAGGTAGAATGGTTTCACCTCCCCTTTCAAATGGCAGTTGAGACTATACTGGATCTAAGTATGGAAGAAAGTGTGAGAATTCAGATGCTTTGGAGGCATCGTTTGCAACACCCTTCACTATAATCTTCCCATTTGAGATATCTGAGATCTCCACTAAGTCAGAACCAAATACTACTCACTTTGGTGGGCAAGTATGTGTCATCTAGTATACAAATAAAAATTTTGCAGCTAAAGAGGGAACATAGAGTACATCTTTGAACACTCCATGTTTTAATTTGATTGAACCCTTTCCTGTAGCTTGAATTTGAGTGTCATCACCCATGTGATTAATCAGACCATTAGTAAGTTGTAATGAAGATAATGATTCTCTGGATGCAACCATATGATTGGAGGCTCCTTAATCAATAGCCTTCAATGCACGACATCTCTCATCATGATCTTTAGTATTTTCTCTAGAGTCAGTCTTCCTTAAGCATTCAGGGAGTGTTATGCTGTGTTTCTCAGGGATTTTTTCCATATGATTAATGGTATTATTTGTACAATACTTCTTTGTATGGTTTCCTTTCTTACAATAAGAGAAATTTCTCTTGTCAGACTTTTGATGTTTGTCCTTCCTAGAGCCTGAGGATTCATCTGATGGATCTTACTCATATTTAGGTCCAAATTCAATGTTTCTTTTCTCTTTACCTTTATTCTTCCTTATTTATTGTGAATTCCTTGTCTCACCAGCTAAGAGAGATTTATTTGGAGAGGCTCTGAGAGCCCCCATCTTTATCAACTTGTCGTGTTCTTGGATTAGAGACTCTGTGAAGGAATTAAGGGATGGAATTTGCCAATTAGGAGTAGCCAGTCTCCTAGAGTAAAGGTAGATACAAACAATGATAATTTTGAGCCAAGTTTTCTCAGTATGGAGAGCTCCAATTGCTCATCCTTCTTCTAAATCCCGTATTTCTTGCATTGCATGTCTAGTGATTTGAATTTTGAGAAACATTGTTGTATAGTTTTGACGTTACTCGGTTGTAGTGCTATTAGCTCATTCTCTAGGATATGTCCCCTCATCTCATACTGTTTTCCAAAAAGGATTTGAGTTTATCCCATACTTATTTCGGAGTCTTGAGTCCATCAATATGGAACAAAAGCTCCCTGGAGATGTGGATGCACATGTAGCCAAAAGCTACATGAAGCCTATCCATATGCTTCAATTTTTCAATATACTGTTGGGGTTCAAATGCTCTTCCCATGGTCATCCTATACAGACATTTGTTGTGAAAGGAAATCTACATATCTTCCCTTCAATCAAGGTAATTGAAGAATGTAAGGATTTTGGGAGTCAGAGCACCTGAATTCTCCATTTCACAATTATACCAAGCAATAATTCTTCAAGAAATATTTGAATGTACCTACAAAAACACTGCAAAACACTTCAATTCAGAATTAATTCAGCTCAAACACCCTTCACTTTGACATGTGCACTCTTTTAGAGTACATCACACATTGATATACTTCTCTATACAGAATCCCAAGGGAGCAATGCAATTATTTTAGGAATTATGTGGAAACTCAATAAATTCTGGTGCATCAATGGAAGTTTACGAGGTTTGAGGTAGGCATGGATACTTGATCTTATACCATGTTAAATTCAATGAAGCATAGGATCATTAGATTGCATGAATTCAAATGAGAAGAGAAGGTTGCAGAAGAGAGAAGAATTTAGCATAGACTAATCAATTACTCATGGAAAAATTGTACACACATAGAGACAAAATTTGAATAATATGATTATATTCATGAATCATGAATTAATATGTAATACAATGGTTATAAATATAGGAGAATTTGAATTCCTAAGATAGTATTCGAATCTACCAACTCATATTGACTCCGGAGCTAACTTAGTGTGGGAAAATCATCACTAGATCTCACTAATGAAACTCCAAATAACTAACTTAGTCTACAATGGGTTAACCGATGAGGGTAGGTGAACAAAGGAGCCCACCCTCCCTTCAATCATGCAAACTAGTGTTAGGATAACTGATTATTATCTAACTAATGGTAACTGGATCATAGCTGAACATAACTGATTACCTACCAAGGTCAGTTGAAGGAGACTATTGGTGGCAGTTAGAGTGGGTTCCTAAATTATAGGGATCGGTCCCTAGGGAAGCTAAAATCATGCAATCAGGTGCAGTAAGTGGCAGATGTCCCTTAGGTGTGTCCCACATGCACTGGTGGAGTGATGAAGACCTCCTGAGCTAGGTAAATATAAAATTAGACTCCGTGGTCAAAGGGAGGATTAATAATAATCCCAACACTTTCTACAACCCACTATGCATATTCTTTATATCTAATCTACTAGTACATTAATATCACAGCCAACTATATTGAGGCTATTCATTTAGTTATACTTACGAGTACTATGTATTGTGCTTGCGTCAACTAGCCTTAACTTACCATCATTTTGAATTCTTATGCATTATGTATATCCCTGTTACAATTACAATGAATGAACACACACACACATGCAATTATATTATTAACATATAATATATAAAACATAAATATTATACAACTATATAACAATATTATACACATATAACCATGTATTTTAATTATTATTATATATAATAATAATAATAAAATTAAAATAAAACAAATGAAAAGTGCATACAACAAAATGCACACAAAATACAATCATTATCCATTTGGTGTGTAAGTGAAAGTGGGAAGGGCTATATCTCATGTATGTAACCCTATACTGATTGTGACATGGTTGTGTAATGGTGACATGGTTTGATCTACTAATGAAGCTGAGCGTTTTTCGATGGGAAGGGTTCAACCTAAGAAGCAATTGTTCTCTTGTGAAGTGGGAATGGCCATGGCCATGCAATCCTTAACATCTCATGTGGTGAGTGTGTAAAAATGGTTTTGGTTCAATAATATAATGAAAATGAGGGGTTTTGGAGGGAAGGGGTTAGCTTGAGTGGCAATTGTTTTCTCGTGAAGTGGGCATGGGCATGGTCATGAAACCCTAAATTATGGGTTTGTAACAAATTTATTAGTTCGATCTTATAAAGAAAATGAGAATTTTTTTTATGGGAATTAGGGGTCAAATTGAGAGGCAATTTATCTCTCCTAAATAGGGCATGTCTATGACCATGAAACCTTGAACCTCTAAAGTAGTTGGTATGTAATAGTGGTTTTGGTTTTATATTCTAACAATATTGGAAGGTGTTTGCTAGGAAAGGGTTATCCTAAGAGGCAATTTGTCTCCCGTGAAGTGGACATGGAAATGGCCATGAAACCATGAATAGTGGGTGTGTAACAAGGGTATTGGTTCAATATTCTCACGAAATTGAGAAGTCACTCAGTGGGAAGAGGTCATCTTAAGAGGAAATTGTTCACTCATTGATTCTTATCAATGACTCCTTTGAGGTGAGTGTAATACAAAGTGTGTGTGTGTGTAGCATCCATGGATAGAACATGGAGGATTATCAAATTATGATTGGAGAATTTGGCTATGGAGACATTAGAGAAAAATTCCCCTTCACCATCTTTCTCAGATATCAAGGCATGTTCAATTTATTTAAGAATGTGTTATCTTAATTGAATTTAGGTCTTTTAATGGTTGTCTCTATTATTCTTGAGCCATGTGCTTAATAGAAATAATAATTACCCCAGCCTTATAGGCCTATAATTCTTTGTGTTCCTATCCCTAAAACTATAACCTAATCTCTATGTATTCCTAGATTGATAGTTCATTCGAAAGATCATTGGTTGGGTCTTCATTGTTAATGTTTTTCCTTTCATTTTTATTTCCCATTTATGTTTTAACTAGCCTTGCGTTTATGTTAGTTCTCAAGTTAGAATTTGAATAGGGCCATGACCATGGGAATGGATCTTGTAATCCACCAAATAAATTATTTTCTAGTAATCTATTGGACTTGGAAATATCATGGTAGTTAACTTTATACCCATGTGACAATTGTTCATGGTATCAAAACCTCTCATATTGGATTCACATTTATGAAGTTCCTTACCAATGGTATCTGTAGGAGGAGCAAGTCGATAAGTCAACTTGAACAAGAGTCGACTTAGTCGATTGGCTGACTTAGTTGATCAGATGACTAAGTCGGTTGGTCGACTAAACTAGAGATTAGGTCGGCCACCTAAGGTCGTGTCGGTTCACCAAACCAATAGGTAGTTATTTTGTAACTATTTTGTAATCATATATATTAGGCTATTGAGCCAGGCGAGAACTCAGTTTAGTTCTCTGTGTTGTATGGAATCATTCATGTAATATAATCTGTTAATTCATCTACTTGTTCTTATCTCTTGTCTCTGTTGTATATGTATGTTTTAGTATGTATTATTGGTAAACTTATGTGATCTGTGAGATTACAACATTGGTTCCATTGCTGGTAGTAGATGTCTGAAACGTATGCAAACAAATGATATTAGAGCAGGAGATTAAGGACTGGTGGGAACATAAAACTGCAAATTATTTGCAGAATTATGCACGAAGGAACAGATTAACAATCGCACAGAGAAAAGCAATATTCTTTATAGAAACACATGAGAAGTCTGTAGAATCAGTGCCCCAACTTCTGAAGAAACTCCTGGATGAAAAATCTAGAAGCGACTAACGAACAACAGTTGCTGGAAAAAATTATCCGAGGAGGTAGAACAAACTTGTCGGAGTGGTTTGAGAAAATCATCAACAACTTATGTGAGGAGCAAGCAATAGAAGATAGAACTTCGGTGGAAACCGTCAAGGAGAAATTTTACACAGACCTCACTGAGCAATTTCTGTGCTCCTTACCGACCTTACTGTTCAAATTCCTAATCAAGAAGGGAGTAGGACATATTGTCGAACCTCATCCATCACTTCATGAACTGCCATCAAACTCTAACTGGGTGAAAAAGCAAAAGAGGGGGGGGGGAATTCATCACAGAAAGGGAGTGGAAATACTTCCTAAGCAAGTAGAACGAACTATCTGGGATTTCTAAAAGCATCGGGTAGGCTATGGGGGGGTAGCTGGTCATATGTTGAGATAAAGTGGAGTGGATTCTAGTCAACTAGAAGCAGATACCATTCACCAGTAATGAGAAGTAAACCAAAAGGGAAATCGAGAGAATAGTATCACACAACGGTATGTCGGACATTCAGAAAATAGAGAGGGAAGAGAGACAACAAAAGAGGGAAGCAAGAAGAGAGAGAGCCTTAGCACTGCATAGAGGAAGGAGTCCTAGGGCGACCGACTAGGAAGGGAATCTGATAGAGTCGGGTCATGACCGACATGAAGAAGGCATCAAAGAAAAGGCATCCCCTATGGAGGAAGAATTGTGGATAGAGCAGCTAGAAGCTCTCCAATTAAGAGCTCCCCATGATGGAACAACCCTCTCTTCGTTGAATCCGTGTACCCGAATACAAACTATTATCGAAGAGGACCTCCAACTATGAGCTGGTGACTTTGGTATATGAATTCGACTAGACAACAAGACATACACTGGATGACAACTCATTATCCGTCGACCAGAGGAAGCGAATTAGGTTACCTTTCAAGTGATACCCTCCCACCGAAGTATCCACTTACTCTTACCGACACATGAAGGAGCACCCCCCTACCAAATACATCTTTGGAAGACACAAAACATTTAGAACTACAGAAAAATAGTTACAGTGGGCCATCAACAGAAGAAGTCGACATCAACCGATTGCCGGTTAAAGAAGAATCGACAACCAACAGGAACAGAAGTTTTGTCGACCATAATCTCGCAGAGACGAATAAACCAATAACCCCACCACCCCCACCCCCACCTCCACCACTACCACCTCTTGAGAGCAGTGACAGTGATTCTGACATGGGTCACGGGTCAGCACACATTCCTCTATATGAGGGGGATGAGGACCCCATATGACACTGGTTCGTCTGCGAGTTGACTTAGGAGGCCAACCAAGTTACAGATGAAGATAGACAAATGGAATAGTTTACCAGTGAATTGAGGAAAAGGGCATTGACTTGGTATATGACCTTTTCAGAAAGACAACCTAGAGCAACCAAAGCTGAGATCAAAATACCTGGCAGCGAAAAAACTAAAAACAACATCACAGAAGCCAGGGGAAACTGTCTGTGACTATGATAAGTGATGGAAAGACCATCTGAGCCAACTGGACTATGTTATAGATGAACAATTACTAATCTAGTGGTTTCTTGCAGGGTTATCTCAGAAAGTCCGTCGATACAACAGTCTTGAAACATTCAAATCTTACAAAGATGCGCTCACAAAATCTCTCCAAGTGGAGATGGATAAGGACATACCGGCTTACTCCACTGATCATAGATTAGAGGAACAGCTCGAGAGTGTGCAGAAGTATTTAAAGGAGTTAAACCTCAAAAATCAAGATATCTGGTGCACAAAGTGCTCGACGACCGGACATTCCAAATACAACTGTCGACAGGAATACAGCTGACAGGATGTTCAATTCGTGCAGATGAAATGTTTTTGTGACATTTTCCAGGAGCACGGGGACCACTCAACAAAAGATTGCCCGTTCAACATGAAGAATGGCAAGGCATACTGGTGTGCAATTTGCGAAACTAAAAATCATAACACGACCGACTGCCATTTGAACCTGAAGAACTGATAGAATTATGAGGCAGTCTACCAAACTAATGCAGTTGCATAACATAATGAGCAAAACAACTTACCAAACGATTAGAACGGTCAGAGATATGACGGTCGATGATACAAGTGCTAGTACGACAATCGACGTGGAGGCTACGGAGGACGAGGTCGATTTCCTAGGAATCGTGACAACCAACCATGTTGACACATCCAATGCTTTACATGTTATAAGGAGGGACATCGATATGCATATTGTCCATATAAAGACGAAACTGACCTCAAATTTTGTACTCATTGTGGAGTAGGGGATCACTCACTAGAGGATTGCCCTACCATGTTGGAAAAAATAAATACAAGGAAAAATGTTAATGTCTTGTCGTGTGTGCAAAAAAATGATGTAATAAACACAAAAAATTTGCATATTGTAACTCGAAAAGGAACAAAAACAAGAAGTGATAACCCAAGAATCAACAAAATAAAAGAGAAAAATATCTACCTTGATCCACTTAAAGAAAAACAAGTATACAAAGAAGCAACCAATATATTCAAAGAATTTGCACGACAAGAACAAGCTAACGACAATCAACATAACACAATAAATGAATTAATCCAACTCGTACAAAAAGACAACTCAGTATCTCAGTTCATCGATTTGATATATGAAATAAAATGTAACAACTCTGAAAAACAAACAAAGAACATATGTAGCTTAAATAAAAAATATAAAGGTGATGCTGACCCACTTGTCGACCTAGAAATCGAAGGATACCATGTCCGACAAGTAGTGCTCGATTTTGGATCACAAGTAAACATCATGACTCGTGACACTTGGGAACAAATGGGCAGACCTCAACTATATGAGTCAGGCATTTACCTGAAACTAGCCAACCAGGGCCTAATTGAACCTATTGGAGTATGGAAAAACATTGACACAACTATAAGAGGAATCTCGACCAAGGTCGACTTCGAAATAATTGACCCTAAGGAAGGATCCAGTTCCTTCCCAACATTAGTAGGTCGACCTTGGGGTAGAAAGATGAAAGCATCGATATCCCTGGATAAGGAGAGAATCAAATTAAAAGAAAATGGACAAAAGGTCATTATACCCATTCATCCATCTCAAGGAGAACCTTGGACTGAACCTATCGATGACAAAGTTGACATCCGACAACTCTACCAGATTCAAAACAATGCAGATTATATAGAACTAAATATCCATGGAAAACTTCATTTAGGAAACCAAGACTCGGCTGGTTATAATTTAGACACAAAATTATATGATTGGGAGATCGAGAACTATGAAACACAAGCAAGAGGGTGTTGGACTATTCAAAAAGTGCAGAAAAATCCCATCGAACAGTGTTTCATAGTGTCCATTGTCCCAAAAATATTTGATAAGAAAATTAGGGAATACCCTATCTTACAACCTACCAATGTAAATACTACACAAATACCAAGATACAAGGAAAGAGAATCACCAGTCATGCATGTAGAACAAGTTTCCAAAAATATTGGTGAACATGGCCGACTTCAAAGCCTAGTAGAAACTTTTACAGGACAAGCTGCTAGATGGTGGGATACCTATCAGACAAGACTGCAGACCTAGACAACAGATTTGACTTACTTTGTTGAAAGGTTTGGAGGAAAGAAGTTAACCCAACAGGCTCAAATACCTATATTCACTCAAGGACAGAACCTAGAAGATCATATTAAGACATGTGAAAAAGAGTGGAGAAGACTTGGATACAAGGATGAACGAGCATGGCCACACCTGTTCCCATCAACCCTCACCAACTTACCAAACAAATGGTATAAAATGGAAGAAGCTAGAGGTGAAACATTCCTATGGAATGAACTCAGGGAAAATTTCATTAAAGATTTCAACTTTATACCACAGAATGAAAACTTGGACGAAACAACAAAACAAATTAAAGAATTTATACAGCCAATCGAAAACAAACCCTTAAAATATAACCGACAGACAACGAAATGCAACAATATACAAACAAGGACAAAACCAAAGTCGACAAGACTACAGTTAGAAAATGAAAACACAGAAGGGAAAAGCTTTAGATGGAAATCAAACCATGTCGAAACGACCAAACCTATTTGTATAATCCTTTAAGTGGAAACAACCGACCAACAGGATACCGAAAAAATGACTACAGCCGAATTCCCTGCCACATTTTCATAGTTTAAGGAAGGAAGTCGACTAATCAATGAAGCCAAAGCACCAGAATGGCTAGATGCTAAAGTCAAAACTACAGAATTCGACATCTCAAATGATGATCAACCAAAAATGGCAAAGATTGGTGACTATTGGAGTGCAAAGTAGACCACAGAGATAGTGAACTTATTAAAAGAGTTCCAAGATGTATTTGCTAGAGATTATAAAGACCTCAAAGGCTTAGTCCATGAAATGGGAGAAATGAAGATTGGCACTAAACCTGATGTTCGACCTGTGAAGAAAAGGCCATATAAACTAGCTCACAAATACAAAGAGATAGTCAAAAAGGAAATTGATAACATGCTTGTAGCTGGCATCATCTATCCTATTGACCAATCAGAATGGGTAATTCCAATGGTTGTATAGCCTAAGAAACATGATCCAACCAAACTAAGAATTTGTGTCGACTTCAGAGAACTAAATAAAGTGACATTGACAGACCCATTTCCAACTCCTAATGCAAATGAAATCTTAAATGAAGTTGTAGGACATGAATGCTACTCATTTACAGATGGATTCTCAGGTTATAACCAAGTGCCAATAGCTAAAGAAGACCAGAAGAAGAAAACCTTTGTGTGTGAATTTGGCTCATTTGCTTACAAGGTTATTCCTTTTGGATTAAAAAATGCACCTGCAGTATTTTCTAGAATTGTTGTCAAAACATTTCAAGAATATATTTACAAGATCATGGAAGTATACTTTGATGATTGGACAATATACTCCATGTTAAAGGATCATTGCAAATGGCTTAGGCTTATTTTGGAGAGATGTTGACAAATTCAACTATCTCTAAACATCAAGAAATGCATATTTGTTACCCCCATAGGGATATTATTAGGGCACATTGTCTGTAAGGAAGGTATTAAGGTTGACTTTGCAAAGATAAAAATTATCATCGACCTAAAACCACCAGTAAATCCAAAACAAGTCAGGGTGCTACTTGGCCACACAGGCTATTACAGAAAATTCATAAGATATTATTCAGATATGACCTATCCACTTGAAGAGCTATTAAAGGAGGATCAAGAGTTCAACTGGACATAAGAGTGCCACATATCATTCTAGAAATTAAAAAGAAAACTAGTTGAAGCACCAATACTAAAGTTTCCAAATTGGTCGATCAAATTCCATGTTCACATTGATGCATCAGGCCTAGCAATAGGAGCAATCTTAAATCAACTAGAAGATGATGGAATGGATTATCCTATAGTTTACAGTAGCAAAAAATTAAAAAAAGCTGAGAGAAACTATTCAACAACAGAAAGAGAAGCATTAGGAATGGTCTTTGCACTACAAAAATGCCTTTGATATCAGTGAACCCAAGTTTGACATTTGAAATCTGGGCCATAGACTTCATAGGACCATTTCATATACCAGCAAAAAGGACAAGTGCAAGGCATATTATAACTACAGTCGAATATGTAACTAAATGGGCAGAGGCTGAACTAGTCGACACATGTTCTAGTGAGATAGCTGCTAAGTTTATCTATGAGAATATCATCACTATATTTGGATGTCCACTAACTCTAATTAGACCAGGGAACACACTTCATTAATAGAACTATCAAAACCCTAACCGACCAGTTCCAAATTGACCATTGCTGGAGCATAGTATACCATCCTTAGTCGAATGGAGCAATTGAAGCATTTAATGAAACATTAACAAGAGGACTCACTAAAATATGTAATGCTGATAAGGACGACCGGGACAAGAAAATACCTGCAGTATTATGGGCATACAGAACAACATACAAATGCTCGACCGACCAAACTCCTTTTCGACTAGTCTATGGACAAGAAGCAGTAGTTCCACTAGACTTCCAACAACAGGCACCTATCATCATAGAGATTCTACATGTCGATGTTGAACAAGGAAGAAAGGACTGACTATTGCAACTAAGAAAACTCGAAGAGCACTAACTAATGGCAATAAAACATCAAGAAATACAGAAACAACAATAGAAAGCATGGTATGACTATAACATCAAGAACAAAAACTTGTCAGTAGGAGACCTTGCTTTACTATACAATAGTCGAGTAAAAGGTAAACCTAAAAAGCTCCAGACATAATGGATGGGACCTTACGTTTTCGAAGAGATACATACCAATGGATCAGTCCGACTAAGGACGTTACAGGGCATAGTATTTTGGAAACTCATTAATGGATCTCGACTAAAACGCTACAAAAACTAGAAATAAACCTTAAAAAAAAAATCCTATAACGACCATAACCGTAAAACAAAATCTATAAAAACTTAAAAATCCAAAAAGAAAAATAATACCATACATGTAGAAGACTATGACATGAAATTACCATTTCGACAATTGACATCATGTCCATCGACATAACACCATCGACCGACCACTTTCATCGACCATTCTCACAACCGACATCGACCGAAGACCTCGATAGTCCCATCGTGCATTCATGACATCAAGCACCGAAAGCATTTCACCATTAACGCACACTCAAGTGTTCTAGTTGGAACATCACGTCCGCCATTAATACACTCATCGACGAACACATCCACAGCATCGCCTATAAATACTGGACCGTCGAAGGATCATTCACTGCAATTCATACAGAGAGAGCATCAGAGAATCTAGTCAATTGAAAGCTGAGAATCCCTTGGTGAAATAGACCACCAAACCGACACAATGGCACCGAAATAGACTAGAGCCTCAACCAAAGCCAAGGAACTACAGGCTACAGATACACCTTTAGTCTGCAGGCTAAGGAACATTAAGAATGCCAAGGTGCAGGAAGGCTCATGGAAAAAAATATGGACTGATATGTAAGAGTGGGCGTATGTCAACAAGAAGCCCACTCAAGCTATGGAGAAAATAAAATATAGCACCATATTTAACTATGTCAATGCACCACTCATGGCCAGCTTCGGTGGCACCAAGGAAACCGCCCTCAAATTTATCATAAGCCGGCACCACAATGGTCGGTTCTACTTCGACCAACTAGTTGACATCTTTGGAGAAGTCATCTCCAAGCTGACCGGTCTCTCAAACGAATGAAACCCAGTACTAGTCGGTATTATAGAAGGACTGGTCTAAGAACTCATTGGGTCACCGTCGGGAAAAAACTTGAAGGGGTTGATGATTAGTCAAATCACAACCCAAATGCCACAGATTGTGACCAAAATAATAGCAATAACACTCACCCTGTTAGGTTAAGGCAGCGACCTTAAATTAGACATGCTAGAATATGTCGACACCATTGCGACAGATGGGAAGATATACAGATGGGATGAATATCTCGTCGACATGGTAAATACCATCTGTGAAAGATGCCAAGAAACAGGAGGAATCATCAGGTTCCCCTCCCTCATTTTATGGATAGTGATGTACCATATCTGCTCAGAGGGAAACCCAATCTTTCAGGAGCTGACAAGGTTCCACATGTGGAGATTCAAACCATTCTCCCAGAGAGGAACTTTGCAGGAACTGGAAAATAGAAAAACACTGTTGGAGAACAGGATTCAACAGCTCAAATTGTGCACGACTAGATGGAGGGTGCCTCAAAACATCTGAAGAAGTCTACCGAAAAACTCCCACATCCAGTTAGAAATCGACCATACCTCAGTGTGGTACATGTAGGGAGACGACTCAAATGCAAAAGCCCTCAACTACTATCCATCGGTCGACCAGATCTTTCGGGAGCTATCTTGACAAGCTAAAACCAAAATACCAGTACTAGCGACAGCAAATAAGAGCGACTTCTTAGTCGAGGAGTTGCTAACCGACCAAGAGAAAGAGGAAGAATATGAGTTGAACCTCTACATGAGTACCTTTGTGTCGAAGGAGACATCGGTCAAACACACTGAATGACTTCAAATAATCATCAAACCTCCAACAACACAGAGGGATAAACCACGGCCAGAAGAAACCCAGCCAGAGCAGTAGGTCATCACTCCGTCTACAGAAAGTCTCGTCCCAACCCAGGAGCCAAGGGGAGAGACAGAACCAGAAAACCTAGATTATGCTATCACAAAAGGCATTATTAGAAAATTGTCGAAAGAGATAGCAACGGCCAGGAAGAAGTTAAAGACACAAAAAAAAAACAAGGAAAAGGTAAGTGCAAGCTTATTATTGTAGACTCATCAGACGAAGAGGAGGAACTGGCAGCCACAGCCCTCGACATCATAGAAGATTCCACAGCAAATAAGGTGCCAGTGGAAACCCAGTTCCAAAAATTTGTCGAGGCAGGAGCACTAGCGGGTTGACCAAACAAAGCCAAGACCGCCCACATGACGACGCCGGAGAATGTTGTCAATCTTGTGTCTACACCTCCACCTCCATCTCTGACAAAAGTAACTGAAGAGAAAGTATTGGCACAACATTCAGTAAGCCCCCTCGACTTGTGCAAAAGTGCGACGTAGGAAGCTGTGAAGGAAAAATTCGATAAAGACAGATATTTGCAGGCATTCATTAAGAAACTACCTGAGATATTTACGTCGGCCCAGAAGATATCCACAAAATCACCTCTCTTCAAGGTCGGTGGATACCAACCAGGACATGAATTCTAGTCCCGAACCTTTGCCACTATCACTTCAACTTTTGAGAGAAATCTTGACAAGGAAGCTAAAGTGACTGCACGTTGGACCACAACTATCACTCCGACCGTACCCCAAACCGACCTACCAGCTGTTGCACCGACTGGAGGAGAAGAAAATGAGGAGGAAATTGATCGACAATTTAACTAATGTTCTCCGACTTAGACTCACCTCCCCACCCCAAAAATCCACCACTCACCCACACTTCCCCCAACCCAATCACCCCCAACCATTCGCCAGCTCCATCACCACCACCCCCTGACTCAGAGCAAGCCCTATTACAACCATCAGCACCAACTGCATCCACCCTTGCACCCCCTGCATCTAAACAACCCGAAGTAGCAGTCATCCCACCTCCCCAACTAGAGAAACCATCAACCACTATCCCACAAACCAAATATCCCGAATCGACTTTTGCAGGTACACAGGTGTTGACACAAGCAGAGAAGGAAAAGCACAAGAAGAGGAAGGAGAAATAGAGGAAGGAGCATCATGGACATCCATCAAAGGTCCATATCAAATTGAAAGATGCAACTTCACTAACCAACCCAGATCTAGGACAACTCCTGAATACCCTAGCATTCGAAGCAAAGATAAGGAGTGAGCAGAGACGTAAGGAACTCGATGACAAGAACGCAGAACAAGTTGAGTTCCTCAACAAATGTAGAAACCTGGCCCATTCAGTCATGTCGGGCTCCATAGAGGTCGACACTGACAAACCGCTCGAAAGGGCATATCAGCTATTTGAAAGCATGGTGTCAGCACTCCAAGCACACATTCAGGAAACAAAGGAGGAACAAAAAGAAGAAACTGCCAGATTCTTAATGGCACAGCACACCGCCTTCACTGAAGCTTATAAAGTGCTGCAAGATCACATGGAGGGGTCTGTCATAACTGAAGAAATACTGAGAGACTAGCCTGCTTACTATGGGCAAGTCTATCAGCAAACTCGACAGACCCGACAAGGGATCCAGGCACTAGAAAATAGGAAAACCATTGAGGAAGAACTCAGAACCACAATAAAGGAACAAATAGTGCTTGAAATAGCCAAGCTGTATAAACTTGAGAGGGAAGCACATCAGTGGGCGCAACAAGCTATCCCCAATTTAGAAAAAGTTGACATCATCTGTCCGCAGATGAAACGACTTATCGAGACTGCAGAAGAGAAGGACCAATTTATGGGTCCCGACATGGAGAGAATAGAATAAGTCTCCATTTCAGAAAAGATATCGATCCTATCAAGCTTGACCACACTCATCATCGACATCCAGAATATTTTGCAAAGTTGGACAGATTTCCAACATCACCTAGCTTGTGACATCCCCAGCTATTATCGAATTCTGTGTACAGAAAAGACCGACCATTAGACTTCACAGCCCATGAAGACCAAGCACATCACAATAACTATTGAGACTAGACAGGAAATTTTTTTGTACCTCCCTGTTTCTTCGGGACGAAGAAACATTTTGTTCATGGGGGAGATGTAGGAGGAGCAAGTCGATAAGTCGACTTGAACGGGAGCCAACTTAGTCAATCATACGACTAAGTTGGTTGGCCGACTAAACTAGATATTAGGTCGGCCACCTAAGGTCGTGTTGGTTCACCGAAATGATAGACAGTTATTTTGTAACTGTTTTGTAATCATATATATTAGGCTGTTGAGCCAGATGAGAACTCAATTCAATTTTCTGTGTTGTATGGACTCATTCATGTAATATAATCTGTTAATTCACCTACTTGTTCTTATCTCTTGTCTCTGTTGTATATGTATGTTTTATTATGTATTATTGGTAACCTTATGTGATCTGTGAGATTACAACAGTATCCACCTAAAATATGTCAACAAGGATTTTAGAATCAAACACAATGAACTAAGAGTCAAAAAATTACTACAACTCAAAGTAAGCGGCCAAAGAAAAAACAATAATTACACTTATAATTACCTTATTTGAAGTAGTTCCATCTCCATATTCCCCCACGTATGAAACAAAATTCCCCATGAATCATTCAATGAATAGGATAATATTCATTTGAGAGAGGATAGCATGTGGATCTAGTATTATATTAGTTGGAATTCCCTCAATTATCCAAGGAATATCCTCATGAGTGGATTTCACACCTACAATTCCCTTATGGTTATGCCTACTACTGAAATTATCCCCAATCTATGGTATACCCATATATTTGATTCTAAATTTGACCCATATAAATTTATTTTATTTAAACTCATATAATGATTCTAGAATGACAACTTTGACATATTGTTTCATGTCCAATTTACAAAAATAGACATATCTTCCACCACTATAAGGAGATTACATTCCAATTAGTTGTGTTGAGAACCCTTATTTAGTATACAATGTTCAAGCTCCTCCTTTATTCTTTTGATATTTTAGGTCAATAACTTCTTTAGTAATAAACATTCTTAGGGAAATGGCCATGGCCATGAGTTCTTGAAATGATAATATACAAACATATGGTATGTGTACCTAAAACATCAATAGAAAGAATAACTTATATAGTACTAAACATCAATATGGTATGTGTAAATTAAAGATAATAATATTACTATACAATGTACGTACGCAAAGACATGACTATGAAAACTAACCTACAAAATATCAGTCTTGTTTTTACATCCTCTACAATTCAAAAAAAATCAAATCTGCTATGGAAATCACACCACAACACTCACAAATATGTGCCCTATGTGCAACAGCTTTGTCAAAAATTCTTTCTTCCAGGAAATGAGAATCTCCATGGGATATCATACAATCATGTTCCATCTCTCCAAAATGTAGACCTCCATCATGAGAATGTCCTTCTATCAATTTTCAGGTTATAATTTTAACAGAGCCACAAACACTAAATTGAATATTATCATCCACCAAATGATTTAAGTGCTAGTATAATAACAAACTCTAGGAAATGATCAACTTCATTGGATATCATACAGTCATGTGAAATATCTCTAAAATGTAGGCCTCCGTCATGAGAATTTACTTCTACCAGTTTTTGAGTTAGAATTTAAACAAGGCCACCAACAAGAAAATGAATCTTATAATCCACCAAATGATTTAATTGCTAGTAATATGTAGAACCTAGAAATATCATGGCAGTTAAATTTCTACCTTTATGACAATTGTACATAGTGGTACTATGCAGTAGATGCTTAGATTTATGGATTGGTTGCTCTGAGTATGGTATTATATAAGATCAATCAAGAAGCAATACTTACAATTATAGTGACATCAATGAAAAGAGTTCCATCTCCCTCTTTTCCCATGTATGCAACAACCTTCTGCATGATACTTTTAGTGAATATCCTAATAGTAATTTCAAAGGGGATATCATCTGGATTCAACATAATATTAGTTGTAAGTGTTTCAATTGTCCAAGGAATATCCTCATGAGTGTATGTCATACCTACAATTCCCTTCTGACTATGCCTACTACATAGTTTATCCCCAATCTATGGTATACGAGTAGATATTAGTTTAACTTTGTCCCAAAAATTTATTTCATTTTAATTCTTCATGATGTCGAAATCGAAGTTTTGGCACACTATTTCCTATCCAATTTACAAAAATAGGAATATATTCCACTACTTGATACTCATTTTATAAATGGTTTTTATGTTTCAAGTATTTTCTTTTCCCTAGTATCTGATGCATGTCACATGAAACATACCCCTTTTCCTTTGTTAGGAAAAAAATATAGCCTAAACTTTATGTATTCCTAGTTGGATTATTCTATCGAAATATCATTGGTTGGGGCTTTACTGTTAATGTTTTGGATTTTTTATGAAAATACTAACCTAAAATTTGTGTATTCCTAGTTGGATTGTTCATTGGAAAGATCATTGGTCAGGGCACCAGTGTTAATGGTTTGGTTATAATGATGGATAGCAACGTCTTGTACACAACCTCTATTTAGTTTTTTATGGTGTTATAGGAATGTGTTATAATATTATAATCTTTAATCACTCTTATCTTGAATTTTCACCGGTATTTAGTATACTTGAAATGCCCCTCACATTTGTTGCTTCCATTACAAGCATACACACTTTTTTCATAAAAATAAATAAATTTTATATTAGAAATAGTTGGGGCCAAAACAAAAAACAATGTAAATACAAAATTAAAGTTACTAACCATAGGTTATTATCCATAATAGGTAATCTAACATATAGAAATCACATATTCCTGAACTTGTAGTTCCAACCTCTCTAAGCTCCAAAGTATTTTCTATATTATTACATCTAGATATTGACAATCATTGTTATTTTGGCATACTCTAGATCTTGATAATCCAAAGTAGATTATCAATTTAAGATATCAGTGATATAAATTGTTTTATATTTGTTCATTAACATATTAGATTCATAATTGAATGCAAAACATTGAAGATGCATATAAGTCAATGTCAAATTTTGAAAATTGATGAACGCCATGCACATGATAAGAATATAGATATGAGAAGGGATTGGAGACAGAGTCTATGTCCATGTAAAAATTTGCATGATGTAAAGGTGAAAAAACATATGTAATGTATCAAATGATAGGATATGGGCATAGTGGTATACACCCTTGGGCTGGAAATAATTATCTAGATATGATAAAATTGCATAATGTAAGAGATTGGGGGCACAAGATATAGATGAAGAGGCATAAAATAGAGCATGAAACATATATGAAGAGGCAACAATATTAGACAAAAGTTTTGAAGTTGATAGAATTTTGAATGAGGACATCAACGATGATTGGAACAAGTTGATGGAGGATGATTCAAAACCAATGTAAGGTACTTGCAAGCTAAGTCATTTGACAACAATCCTTCAAAATTTTGACTTGAAAGTGGCGCATGATTAGAAAAATGAGTGTGTATATGATTTATTGGAATTGATTAGTCATTTGTTACCACCCATCTCCATATTTCCAACAAAACAAAGTCGATGCAAACTTCGAAAAAATGCTAAGCTAGGTTTAGCATATGAAAGCATCCACACATTTGTGAATGGTTGTCTATTATTTCACAAAAATATACCAAGTGAGACTAAATGTACAAAATTTCAAGAAGGCAGGTATAGATCAGGGTTGAAATCAACTACAGTTCCTAGAAAGGCTCTTTGACCCTTTTAACTAATTCCATGATTACTTTGAATGTATAAGTGCCTAGACATTGTTGAACTTATGAAATGACATGCCAAAAATAAGAACAAACTTGATGTAAAACAATGACATGTGCCTGATTCTAATACTTGAATGGAATTTGAAAACAAATGGCCTGATTTTTCCTAAGATCCTCGTAATATGAGGTTGGGTTTGGATATTGATGTAGGAGCATCCAACACATAGTTCAAATCAGCTTAGCGTCCATCTCATAGTTCGTTGACTAGTGAGTCAGCTTTCCTTGTAATCAAGTTCTATATGGATAGGGTTTGATGACAAGTAGATAGAGTTAGTTTTAAATTTGTAATAAGTGGCAGTTTTCCTTTGATCTCCTTGATCCCTGTGTGGATTTCTCAAGGATTGATCTTTGTCGATGGGTTTCACTTTTATTCGGTTTTCAGATCCAGCTTAGTTAGATCTGAAGGTTTTTTTAGTATTATAAATTGATTTGAGTGTAATAGAGAGAGAAAGAGTGAAGAGTGAAGACAGGAAAGAGTGAGATATACAGATAGACAGTGTGTGCACAGAAAGAATGTCGAATTCTCTATATTTGTAATTCTGATCAAGATTGAATAAAGAACACATATTTACATTCTGTGTGTGTATTGATGGATTCCAAATTCACTCTATTTTGTGTATCAATCCTTTGATTTGCGAATTGTAGAGAAATTGATATTTCCAGTGATTAATTCGGTGTGCTGCGAAGACAAATCTAAGATAATATTGAATGGCAGAGGAAGAGCGTGCAAGAAATCAAAGACATGGAAGAATCGAAGAAATATAGAAATTGCAGAAACTCAATTTTTGGGAAATTTGACAAGTTGAATCCCACAACCTACAAACCACATGCGGAATGGACTGCTGCGGCCGAAGTTAATTGTGAAAATTCCAAATTAAAAGTTTTAAACCCGCATCCCACAATCCGCAAGTTGTGGAATAGGAATTGCGGAATGACAAAACATAAATACAAGATTCCCACATCCCGCAAGTTATGGAAAAAGGGGGTTGCGGAAAGGTGAAAATTGCGGAAAGGCGGAGATTGAAGAAGTAAGATCTTGTGGAAGGGCAAGATATATGAATTAAAGCTGGGAAAGGAAGATTTCGATCAAGAATTCACCTGTAAATTGAAATCTTGGATCAAGTTGGTCATTCAAGACATCAATTTTGGTATCAGAGCAGAACAAATATTCTGCGTAGGGATTCGATTTATCATATTGAATTTGTGAAGAAAGATGTCACCGAGAAGGGGTCACGCATAGGGAATTCCTCTAGGACGTGGTCGAGAAAGACAGCCTGCAGAAACATAAATGGAGAGAAATATGAGAAGAATGGAAGAAATTTTAGAAGAGATGGAAAGAAAGAACCATTCAGACAATTCAGTTGACCACGATGGAGAATCCAAATCTGAATCCTCTAAGGAAGAAGAAGAAGATCCTAAAGAGGTCAAAATATTGAAGATGCCGATGAAAAAAAGTGGTAGACCAAGAGTAGAAATACCTCTATATTCAGATGTTGAAGAACTTATGGATTGGATTAATGCTTTGATTAAATACTTTTCTTTTGAAGAGATACAGGACACGAAGAAAGTAAGATACACAACTACTAGATTGAAGGGAAACGCAACTATTTTGTGGGATGAGCTCCAGATCCATCGAGAGAAAAGAGGTAAGAAAAAAATTAACTCTTGGGATAAGATGCTACATAAGATAAAAAATCAATTTATTCCTAAGGACTATCAGTTAAATCTTCTTAGACAATTACATAACCTTAGACAGACGGCTATGATAGTAAAAGAGTATACATAAGAGTTTTTTAGATTGAATATTAGATTTGGACACATAGAGGGAGGTCTAGAAATAGTAGCTAGATATATAAATGGATTGAGATATAATATATAGGATGAGATCATTCTATTAAATTTGAAAACTGTAGAAGATGCATATCAGGTATCTTTAAAAGTCGAAGAGAAATTTCTAAGAAAACAAAACTAGAGAAACAGAGGAAAGAACATGGAAAGAGGCAGGGGTTTTCCAAACAGAGGAGGTAGAACTTTTAAGATGAACCTAGAAGTTCTAGCAGCAACAGTCAATCATTCCAGAGAAGAGGATTTAGAGGAGGTAAAGGAAGAGTTAGAAATCAAGAGGTAAGATTCTATACTTGTGGAGAGGTTGGAAATATGTCTTGGGATTGTCCAAGAAATAAATCTATAGTTCAGAGAAATGTGAATGTTGCAGAGGCTCGGGAAGAAGCAAAAGAAGAAACCGAGGTGAATAATCCTCCATAGGATGGAGAGTCTCTCATGCTAAAGAGAGTCTTGGTGAAGATAGAGAAACAAGTACATGGACCAACTCAAACGAAAAGTTTGTTCAGAACAAGGTGTAAATCACAAGGTAAGTGTTGTAAAATGGTTATTGATAATGGTATCACTGATAATTTGGTTTCCACAGAGATGGTAGAGAAGCTGGGATTGAAGAGGATAAAGAATACCACTCCTTACAAAGTGTTTTGGTTACAGAAAGGACATCATCTTTTGGTGAATGAGCAATGTAATGTGGAGTTCCAGATTGGTACTTACAAGGATGAAATATTGTGTGACATAATGCCTATGTATGTGTGCCATATACTCTTAGGGAGGCCATGGCAGTATGTCAGGAAAGTTGTTCATGATGGAAGGAAGAATACTTATTCTCTGGAGAAAGATGGGAAGAGACATACCTTGTCTCCATTGGAAGATGAATCAGTTCAGGAGAGTTCAGGATCAAGCATTCTACTGATGTCTAAAAAAGAACTGTTACAGGAAGTTCATAAATAAAAGGATCTACATTTTTCTCTTGTTGGTAAGACAAAGGTAATTTTAACTTCTACAAATTTGGATGATTTTCCAGATGAAGTTAAAACTTTGCTTGATGAATATGGTGACATTATTGTGGATGAATTGACAAATGAATTACATCCCATAAGAAGTATTAGTCATCACATTGAATTAATACCTGGTGCAAGTTTACCTAACAAAACAACTTATAGATTAACCCCTCTAGAAAATAAAGAAATCAAACAGCAAGTACAGGAGTTGTTGGAGAAAGGATTGGTGAAAGAGAGATTGAGTCCTTTTGTTGTCCCTACTGTTCTAAGTCCAAAGAAAGATGGTGGATGGAGAATGTGTATTGATTCCAGGGAAATCAACAAGATCACTATCAGGTATAGATTTCCTTTACCCAGAATTGATGATCTAATGGACTTTTTAAGTGGTTCAAAATATTTTTCCAAAATAGATTTGAAGAGTGGGTATCATCATATTAGAATAAGAGAAGGGGATGAATGGAAAACAACATTTAAAACTAATGATGGTATATATGTGTGGTTAGTGATGCCATTTGGACTTACAAATGCACCCAATACTTTCATGAGATTGATGAATGAGGTTTTGAAAGGATTTTTTTGAAAATTTGTGATAGTATATCTAGATGACATTCTGATTTTTAGTCAGAAAATAGAAGAGCATTTAAGGAACCTTAAGTTGGTGTTGAGGACTTTGCAGAAGGAGAAGTTGCTAATAAACTTGAAGAAGTGTAGCTTCCTAAAGAAAGAGTTGGTCTACTTGGGGTTTGTGGTTTCAGAAGAGGGACTGAAAATGGATTTTGATAAAGTGCAAGCAATTTTGAGTTTGCCAGTTCCAAGGAATTCTTATGAGGTAATAATTTTTCATGGAATATCTAGTTTCTATAGGAATTTCATTAAAAATTCAGTCAGATTTGTGCACCTTTGATATATACTTTCATAGGAAGTAAACAACCTTTCAAATGGACCGAAGAAATTGATAGAAATTTTGAATTGTGGAAGACGAAAATAACTGAGAAGCCTATTTTAGCTTTGCCCAGTTTTGATAAAGTGTTTCAAGTGGAGACAGATGCCAGTGGAACAAAATTGGGAGCAGTTTTAAGTCAAGAGCGGAGGCTAGTAGCATATTTCAGTGAAAAGTTGAATGAAGCTAAAAAGAATTACTCTTCATATGATAAAGAATTATGTGTTGTTGTATAGGCTCTTAAAAAGTGGAGACATTATTTAATGCCTAGGGAATTTCTTTTGTATTATGACAATCATGCTTTGCAGTTCATCAACATCCAGCCTAAATTAAATAAGAGGCATGCTAAATGGGTAGAATTTTTGTAGAACTTTACCTTTGTTATCAAGCATACAAGTGGTAAGTCTAATAAAGTTATTGATTCTTTGAGCAGAATATGTTTGGTAATGCAAGAAGTTAAGGTCAGTACTTTGGGGTTTCAAAATTTGATTTCTATGTATAAAGAAGATGAATATTTCAAGGATATTTATGCTTCCTTTGAAAATCCAGTTACCCATAATAGAAGCCATTGGTTAGATTATATGTTGCAGGAAGGGTTGTTGTTCAAAGACAATAAGTTGTGTCTTCCAAGATGTTCAATGAGGGAAAATTTAATTGAAGAAAAACATAGTGGGGGTCTCTCAGGACATTTTGGGCAAGAAGAGACTTTTGCTTTGGTGAGTAATTTTTTTTTTGTCCAAAGATGTAGTAGGATGTGAACAAATTTGTTGAAGGATGTAGAATATGTCAACATGCAAAAGGGAGAAGTTAGAACATGGGATTGTATCAACCATTACCTATTCCAGATAGGCATTAGGATTCAATAAACATTGATTTTGTTTTAGGTTTACCTAGAACTAAGAGAGGTCATGATTCAATTTATGTTGTAGTGGATACATTTTCTAAAATGGCTCATTTCATTACATGTAAAAATACTAATGATGCAACAAACATTGCTAATCTTTTCTTTTCAGAAATTGTAAAGATGCATGGTTTTCCTTTGAGTATTGTGTCTGACAGATATACAAGATTTGTTGGTCATTTTGGAGAACTCTATGGAAGAAATTGGGGACTAATCTCAGTTTTAGTTCTTATTATCACCCTCAGACTGATGGACAGATTGAAGTGGTAAATAGAATCTTGGGGAATATACTGAGAAGTCTGTTGTATGAACATCCAAAACAATGGGACTTAGCTTTAGCTCAAGCTGAGTTCACATACAATGATTCACCCAATAGAAGTACATGTATGAATCCTTTTGAAATTGCCTATGGGATGCATCCAAGAGGTGTATATGAACTTAGAGATTTGGGAAAACAGGAAAAGAGAAGCACAGAGGGTGAAGACTTTGCAGTTGGTATGCATGAGCTACAAGAAACCATCAAGAAAAGATTACAGAAAAGTGCAGACAAGTATAAACAGAGAGCAGATGTAAGGAGGAGAGAAGTGAATTTTCAGATTGGAGATTTAGTAATGGCTTATCTTAAAAAGGAAAGGTTCCCTAAAGGAACTTATAATAAGTTGAAGATTAAAAAGATTGGACCTTGTAAAGTTTTAAGTTTTCTGCAAATGCTTATGAAATTGAACTTGCTTCTGACTTTCATATTTCACCCATTTTTAATGTTTCAGATTTATATCCTTTCAAAGATGCAGGTATCCAGCCAGATGGTGTAACTTTAGATAGGGATAATCCAGCTGTAGATTGGAAAGGACAAATTCCACAAAAGAAAAACCTTAGATTGAAGCCATCCTTGAAAAAAGCATCTTAAGGAAGATCAAGAACAAAACCTTCTTTCAATACCTGGTCAAATGGAGAATTCAACCTACTGAATATGAAACCTGGATGGAAGAGCAAGAAATTTCCAAATACAATGTACTACCTGAAGACTTAATGGAAAATTCTTTTCTTCCCTAGGAGTATACGATGCAGGAGCACCCATCTCATAGTTCGAATCATCTTAGCGTCTAGCTCATAGTTCATTGACTGATGAGTCATCTTGCCTTGTAATCAAGTTCTAGATGGATAGGTTTTGATGACAAGTAGATAGAGTTAGTTTTAAATTTGTAATAAGTGGTAGTTTTCCTTTGCTCTCCTTGATCCCTGCGTGGATTTCTCAAGGATTGATATTTGTTGATGGGATTCACTTTTATTAGGTTTTCAGATCCAACTTAGTCGGATCTGAATGTTTTCTGAGTATTATCACTTGATTTGAGTGTAATAGAGAGAGAAAGATTGAAGAGTGAAGATAGGAAATAGTGAGAGATACAGATAGACAGTGTGTGCACAGAAATAATGTTGAATCCTATGTATTTGTAATTCCAATCAAGATTGAATAAAGAACATATATTTACATTATGTGTGTGTATTGATGGATTCCACATTCACTCTATTCTGTGTATCTATCCTTTGATTTGTGAATTGCAGAGAAATTGATCTTTTTGGTGATCGATTCGGCGTGCTGCGATGACATATCTAAGGTAAGATCAAATGGCAAAGGAAGATCGCGTAAGAAATCAATGGCATTGAAGAATTGTGGAAACTTATTTTTCGACAAATTCAACAAGTTGAATCCCACAACCCGCAACCCGCATGCGGAATGGACTGTTGCAGCCAAAGTTAACTATGGAAATTCCAAATTAAAAGTTTTAATCCCACAACCCGCAATACACAAGTTGTGGAAGAGAATTGTGGAAAAACGTAACAAGAATACAAGATTCCCGCGTCTCGCAAGTTGCGGAAAAAGGGTGTTGCAGAAAGGTGAAAATTGCGGAAAGGAAGAGATTGAAGAAGTAAGATCTTGCAGAAGGGAAAGATATATGAATTAAAGCTATGCAAGGAATATTTCGATCAGGAATTCACCTGTAAATTGAAATCTTGGATCAAGTTGTTCATTCAAGTCATCAGATATAGATAGGGTGAACCCATTCTCATATCAAAGCACTAAATAGTCAATTTGACGAGTATTCTTAATAAATTATAACTTACCTCCATGGTTAGCAACTAAACCATTTTTCTTAATGCTATCGTTGGTTAGGGCCAAGAAAGAAAAATGTGACTTTAGATACCATTGATGTGTATTTAGAACAATTATATGATGAGCTAATAATGATTATGGAAAAGAATTGTACCAATTCAATTTTTAAGGGATGATGATTTGCTCAAATTCACTTTAAGAGTTTTCGTGTATTTACAATTCATGATCTTCCTACATATATTGGCACAATGACTAGGCTCATTGTTCATGGATTCCATGGATGTACTTATTTCAACTTTAAGGTAGTTTACGTAATTTTATTTATTGTGGACATTTTTCTTACCTTAAAATGGACGATCCATATCATAAACAAAAATGATGTTTCAATGGTTAGGACGAGAATTATGAAGCACTATGTTTTGGCTGCAACCGTTCTCCCCAAATTTCTTAAATTTTGGGCCCCTCTTCATGATTTAGCGTTGTTTTTAATCGTTGGATCCTTTGAACCTTTGGTTGTGCTTCAATGTTGGATGATTTTTAAAGAATGACTCTCGGCCTATTTTTGGAGGTTGCGTGTGTTTGAAGTTGTTTGGATCACTGATTGTGAGTTTGGTTTTGCTGATCAATCTGTGAAAAGCCACTGTTTCGGAGGTGGGATGTATTTTGACCGTTGATTTTTAAAACTCTCCAGACACTTTTTTTTTATTGAGCGGGTGTCATTTTTGTTTAATCGGAAGCTGTAGCCATTTCTCTTCCACCATTGCGGCTCCTAAAGTAGCTAAGCCTCCGAAGTCTAAAGCCCCCTGCCAGCCGATGCGTCAGCCTTTTAGTCGCTTGCCCGTAACCTTTCCTTTTCCGCCGTTGCGGCTTGGAAATCCTTTTCTCACCCGATGTTAATACCTTTCGACTTCCAATTGAGAGTTTTCCTGCCCACGTTTCGGATGTCGCTAGCCCTTGTCTCTTCCACCGTTGCAGCTGGGAAAGTCGCTTGGCTTCCGATGCGGTTACCCTTCCAATTTCCGATTGCGATTTTTCCCGCCCTTCGGTTGCTTGTTCGTGACCTCGCTCTCTTCTGCCATTATGCCTGGGGTGATATTTTTAGCTTTCAATGCCATCGCTCTGAGCGATCGATGAGTCCTCGTTTCCTGTCGTTGGTGGTTTTGTGAAAACTCGTGGATAAACAAAATAGTGGTGTCAACATTTGATAAATTCTAATAATGGTGGTGCACTTGGCCATTTCTTTTGGGTTGGCTATTTCAGTTGGTATAATTTGTTGCTTTGTTTTATAACGCAGTCCCAATTAATGATGCACTTTGTTGAATCGCAGGTGGACTCAAAAGACGTTTTCAGACTACCGCGGCGTGAAGGCATAACGGGCCGTTTGGTGGAGGTAGAGCTGAAAACAACGGGATCTCAAGAAGAACAAATGAAGGAGAAGACAAAATGAATGGTGACAAAGGAGCAGCTCTGAAAGGTCCGGCAGTTACCCAGCCAATCATGAGCATGCGCAGAAAAGATAAAAGAATATGAAGTGTTGGGGAACTAAAAGGTCATACGTTTGGGGGGCAGCCCAAGCTGTCAGCCATTGTAGTTTAAATATTTCAAAGTAGAACTTAGAGAGGGATTTTTCCCTGGAAAACTTGTAAACCTTTTGCTTGTAAGAGGAACTATTTCGTTTTACAAACCAGAAAGTGAAAATTTTACCTGTTGGAGAAAGTGCTATGTGGAATGGATCAATGTGTTTAAATGAGAAATGTTGAATGTGAACTATTTCGTTTTCAGCTATGTCTCATTAGCTGTAAGAGTGTTCTAATTTCTTGAACCTATGTTCTTGTCTGAAGATTCTTCAGTATTTTTATGGTGTTCTTCCACTATGAGTAATGGGATGTTTTAATTGTTGATGAGCTATCTTGTCATGTATACTTTTACTTCTATTTATATGTTTGGTTATAAGAACAACTATCTGTGATTTGCCATAACACCTAAACAGTATTGCATTAATCATGAATTAATCCATCTCTCTAGAGATAGTTTAGTTAGTTTTATTTTATTACTGTTTGTATGATTTAGATGCTTGTGAGTTCTAAGACGAGAGGTAAGAACCTGTGCATCACATTGTGAATGTTCTTTGCATCTTTATAACTCTGCATTGTTAATTAGGCATGTGCATTTCATAATTTAAGTCAAAATACAAAAAATCGGTGGACCGGGCCATAACCGGTAAAGCCCTTTGTTTTGTACTTGACCTACGGTAGCCAGATTACAAACCGGACGGATTCCCTATACCAAATAGTCACGGGCTAGTTGGGAACGTTGACTGGGGATAATCCCTTACTGTTGTTGCCTGCGAATTTTTGGGCCTCAACAGTTTTGGCACTAGAAGGAGGGCCTCCAGTATATGGCTGGCCGAGAAAACCCATTTTCCTGAGATTATTCCACTGGTAACAGTTCTGAAAGCAGTGGGCTTCATAATCAGAGAACATCTATATGCTGTTGGAAACGAAGTTGTTAATGATATGAGAAGACACACCAGGGCATATGTAAATAAGATTGGAGGATTGCCAATCATCCCTAAATTTCCTAGAAGAGAGTATAAAAAGAAAGATCGTCCTGTAGCGGAAGACTCAGTACTGGTTGGGGATTGGGAAGAACTTGTAGAAACAGCCTTACAGGAAGTTGTGCTACCTTTGAATCAAGAAGGCCCAGATACCCCTCACAGTTCTCCCGCTCATACTCCTATTGGCTCACCTCCTAACTCTCCACCTAGACTCATGGCAGGAGTAAATGTTAATCCACCACCTAACCCACCAAATCCACCACCTGCTTGGAGAGCCAGATCACCGTTAAACCTGACACCTCCATTACACGACCTACCTCAATCCTTTGACAAGATGTTGCCCAAGTTCGACCCAAATGAGAAAATACTAGTAGATGATCACCTACAAATTTTTTACTTGGCAATTGAAGGATTAAGGGCTGGGGAGTATGAAGATGTAGTCTGTAGACTGTTCCCGCATACCCTTAAAGGAGCTACAACATCATGGTACTTTGGGTTTCCTGCTAACTCTATCCCTGATTGGGATACCTTCGAAAGAATTTTCAGAAGTAAGTATGCAACTCAGAAAACTCATGCAGCCCTCATGAAAGGGCTATGCGCCTTGAAGAAAGAAAGAAAGGAAAAGGTGCACAGTTTCACACAAAGGTTTTCAGCCTATCTCAAGAATTTTTTTGAAACAGATAAACCTTCAGACAAAGTTCTGATTGAATATTATACTTCAGCTTTAGGCCCTGATTTGGCCATGTTTTCCAAAGGTAGGGCCAAGCCTACTTTGACGGAAACCTATGAAGAGGCAGAAGTAGTGGAAGCTGAAAGATAAAGTATTGAAGATTATCCAGAACAGTCAAGAGAGAAAGGTGCAGGAAGGAAATCCTTATTTTTTACTAAGCCTAAGGAAGAGAAATCGCCAGATTATGAAAATATGGCAAAAATGATGCAGAAGATTTCCAACAAAATCATAGATTTGGAAAAAGAGAAGGAAACACAAAAATTCTATAAGCCTTATTATAAGAAAAGGGAGGATAACCATCAGTCCCAACCTCCTCCTCACAATACTGCATCCATGAATTTAACAGAGATAGGCATGGACAATTTTTGCACTTTCCACCAACAACCACATTCTGAAAATAATTGTCCTCAATGGATAAACTCGATGACATTGTTCATGAATCAGCTGTTGGATTCGAGATTAACAGAAGATGGAGATGAAGAAATGAAAGAGAGTACCACTTCAAAGAAGGAACAAGAAGAGGAAACCATGGTTTTGTGGGATTTTGTTTCGTTATTTGATGCTGAAGAGGAAAAGAATCAGGGCTACAAGGACGTCATGGAAACCAACATGGAAACAAGGAGCCAAGGACCAATTAAAGAAAACAGTCTCATTCTACCAAAGATCAAAAGGCTGCAAAGAAATGTAAAGAAATTTCAAAATAAATCCTTAGCTGATAAGATTCCAGAATTCACTATTACTAGCCAAGATCCGAAGCAGAATAATACGTTGGCTAGGCCAAAGGAAGGAAAGATGAATGCTGATAAACCTCATCCCATTGAGCAGCCGATGGATTATGACATCGTGGAGGATTTAAAGAAGGTAAAAGTGAATGTTCCACTATTTGAAATGTGTAAAGTGCCGCAACAAAAAGAAAGACTATTAAAAGCACTTGAAGCATCGGATGAGAAGCTGCCCACTGACAATCAACCTTAGGAAGAAGAAGAAATCGGAGAAACCAGCATTGGAGGTAAGTCTATGAGAAAACAACCACCTTTCCTCCTCACGTTTGAAATTTTCAATCATAACGTGCACAATTGTCTGGTAGACTCAGGGGCATTGGTTAATGTCATGCCAATATCCGTCTGTAAAAAGATAAATGGGCAGCCTAATCCATCCACGTGGAGGGTTGTTCAGTTGGACAGGACGGATGTCAAGGTGATTGGTGAGATGGAAGATGTCCTAGTTCATCTGGCATCCAATGATAAAAGTGTGCCAACTCATTAATATCGTGGTGGCTGATATACCAGACGCTTACGGTCTTGTCCTGAGCAGAGATTGGTCGGCCAAACTAAATGGATATTTTGCCTTGGATTGGTCGCATCTGTGGCTGCCATACAAAGGAAGTCCGAACTAGATTAATATTTTAAGGGAGCCTCACATGAAATACAACATTGCTCAATTGGATGAGAAGAATGAACCAGTGGATTCTGTATTGGGAAACTATTTTATTGAGTTGGAACCAGGAAATTACCAAGCAGAAGAAGCCAGCAACACATCAGACACTCAGCCTGATCTCCTTCGATTCTCGCAGGCTGATGAGATTGACTGTAACATAGTAAACTTAGCAGTAGGAGTAGATTTCCATTCAGTAGTTAGTGATTTTTGGACTTTGTTTTTTGATGGATCTAAGACGTTAGAAGGGTCAGGGGTTGGCTGTGTCCTGATTGACCCCTAGAAGAATAAACATTTTCTCTCATGTAGATTAGAGTTTGAATGTACTAATAATACAAATGAGTATGAAGCGCTGGTGCAGGGCTTGAGGAAAGCGATTGAATTAAAGGTACATAATTTAAAAGTTTTTGGAGACTCTGAAATTATTGTGAAACAAATCCGGAATCAAATACATTGTGTTTCCCCTCACTTGAAAGCTTACCAAAATGAGGTATGGGACCTGCTTAAATGTTTTAATGCATTCAATATTATTTCAATTCCAAGACTTAAAAATGCAGCAGCTAACTTGTTGGCCACATCAGCTGCTAGGCTCGTACCCACTAATAATCGATGCTCTGTTGAATTTCTTTTTAGGCCCTCAGTACTGGATATGATCACCAACCTGCGGGTGTTCGACGATGATCAGCAGATCATAGAATGCTTAACAAATGACGAGGTGTTCAAAGGGGCGATTATAGATGATGAAGAACATTAGGCTGAGATGAAATATGACAATTTCATCCCTAAAGGAGTCAGAACGTTGGAAAGAATGTTCGATTTAAATGAAAAGTTCAGAAGACCAGCCAACGTGAAGACTCACAGCTCATCTCTACAGTTCGAGCTGATAAATTTAGGGACTGAGGCTCGTCCTAAATTTGTGAACCTTGGCAAATGTTGTTCACCAGCAGAAAGAGGTAAGTTCGTCACTCTGTTTAGACAATATAAAGATGTTTTTTCCTAGACATATGAAGATCTGAAAACATACGACACCAGCATCATTAAGCATGTTGTCCCCATCAAAGCCGGCATCAAGCCGTATCAGCAACCTTTAAGGAAAATGCATCCAAAATTGGAACCACTGATTCAGAGTGAAGTGAAGAAATTATTGGATGCTAGAATCATTTTTAAGGTCAGACACTCAGAGTGGGTATTAAATATGGTACCAGTGAGAAAAAAATCTGGAGAAATCAGATTATGCGTGGATTTCAGAAATCTAAACCGCGCTTCCAACAAAGATAACTATCCTGTGCCACCCATGTAGCAATTGCTGCAAATGGTCTCAAGTTCTGAACTGTTTTTGTTATTATACGGTTCCTCTAGCTACAATCAAGTATTAGTAGCCGAAGAAGACAGGTTGAAGACCACGTTCAGGACCAAATGGGGAACCTTTTCCTACAGGAGAATTCCCTTTAGGCTTATAAATGCTGGAGCAACATTTCAGAGGGCTATGGACATAGATTTCCACGGATTGATTGGCCAAAGTGTTGTAGTATACCTTGACGATATTACAATATTCTCGAAGAGAAGAGAAGAGCACGTGTTTCACTTAAGGCAAATTTTTGAACGTTGTCGGAAATATGGCATCTCACTCAATCCTAAGAAGTGTGTGTTCGCTGTCACGGAGGGCAAGTTGCTGGGTCACATAGTTTCGAAGAAAGGAAACTCTATAGATCCAGAAAGAATTAAGGCTATTGAACAAATCCCCTTGCCCCATAATAAAAAGGGGATGCAATAATTTATGGGAACGATAAACTTTGTGCGAAGATTTGTGCCTGATTTTTCTCAGATTGCAAATCCATTTCAGTAGATGGTAAAGCAAAATGCACTATTCAAGTGGATTGAAATTAAGAAGAGTGCATTCAGCAAAATCAAAACTGTTGTTGCACACGCACCCTCCCTGAAAAGCCCAGATTTCGACAAAGATTTTATCTTGTATACCTTTGCATCCGATGATTCACTAGCAGCTGTGCTCACCCAAAAGGAAGATGGGGGGGATGAATTCCCAATATCCTTTATGAGTACTGGTCTACAGGGGGCTGAATTGAATTACCCAGCTATTGATAAACAAGCTTACACTGCATTCAAAGTAGTAAAGCAATTCAGGCCTTATATTTTAAAAAATAGAACCAAGGTGATCGTCCCCTACCCAGCTGTAAGGTCTCTTCTTGTACAGAAGGAGTTAGGAGAAAGAAGAGGAAACTGGGTAACAGCTCTTCAAGAGTACGACGTTGAATTCAAGCCAGTGTCTATAGTTAAAGGACAAGGTTTGTGCAAACAGATGACTGAAAATGAAAAAAATGAAGAACACGCCTGGGAAGATGAAGTCGAATTACAGGTAATGGAGGTATGTCCTTTGTTTACAACTCTCAAGTCTTGGTATAGAGACCTTGTGCATTACCTGCAGGCAGGGCTGTTGCCAGAACATTGGAGTTCCAAGCAAAGAAGAGCGCTATGTCTTAAATCAGCCTCCTATCAACTTGTTGAAGGAGTATTATTCAGAAAGAATTATGACAGGGTTCTTCTCAGATGCTTAGAAAAGGAAGATGCGAAGAAAGTAATGTCAGAATTGCATGACGGTCCTGCTGGGGGACATTATTCAGGAGATACTATAGCCCACAAAATCCTTAGGGCAGGTTACTATTGGCCTACGCTCTTCAAAGACGCCCATGCACATGTCAGGAAGTGTGATATTTTCCAAAGGTGTAGTGGGAGACAACCTAAAGCAGCAGCACCCCTAAAGCCTGTGATGATCACAGAACCATTCGAGCAATGGGGGTTGGATATCATTGGAGAAATAAAACCAAATTCCTCCCTACAACACAAGTACATTCTGACCGCGACCGATTATTTCACTCACTGGGTCGAAGTAGTTCCATTGCGCAAGATAAATCAAGACGAGGTCATCAGTTTCCTGCAGGACCACATCATGACCAGGTTTGGAGTTCCAGTTTCGTTAGTTTTTGATAATGCTACGTACTTTTCATCAATTAAATTAACTGCTTTTGCTCATGATAAAGGGATAAAATTTCATTATTCTGATAATTACTATCCACAAGGAAATGGCCTCGCTGAATCCACTAACAAAAATATGATTAGGATTTTAAAGAAGACTGTGATAGAAAACCAGAGGAGCTGGCACTCAGCGCTACCAAACGCCCTTTGGGCCGATAGAGTCACCCCCAAGTCTGCGAAAGGAGTGTCACCATATACCCTTGTGTATGGTAAAGAAGCCATTATTCCCCCCAACATCATGCTACCCTCTTCCATAATAGCTCAAGAGTCCAGAGGGTCAGAGAATGAAGTTTTATAGATGAGGATATGCAATCTTTTGAAAGTAGAAGAGGCTAGATCTAAAGCCAGGGAACACTTTAAGCAGCAGCAAGAGTTATTAAAGAGATGGTTCGACAAAAATAAATCTGGAACAAAAGACTTTGAAGTAGGAGACTTAGTCCTCAAATGGGATCACCCCCATGATGAGAAAGGGAAGCACACTAAATTCCAGCAGTTGTGGGTAGGCCCTTTTCAGATTGCAGCAAAGCTTGGCCCTTCTACTTATAAGTTGCAAGATCTACAAGGGTGGGAAGAGAACTTACCAGTGAATGGTTTGGTTCTCAAGCCTTATTTTTCCTGAGTTTCTTTGAGTTCTTCTTTCTTGTATATAATTAATCTGTTTGGCTATCTTTTGAGTCATGTTTTTCAGTTTGTTTTTCTTGATTCCAATAAAGGGAATGAACCTGCGGTCGCATGGAGAACATAAAATGTTTGGGAATGATAAACATTTTTGGGCCTCTGACTGTGTGTTGCTAAAAGAACTTCTTCCAGTTTAGCAGTTTTCTCGAATAAGCTCTGTGAAATAAACCGGATTCGGAGAGTCTGGAATACTATGTTGAGGCTCCATCCACGTCACACTTAACATGTTCTAAGGAGCGACAGCAGAAGACCCATGGAAAGGAACAAGGTGAACAATATATTAAATATAAATGATCCCATGCTAGGAAACGAATGCCAAAAGGCAAATAAGAGTCAAAAAACTCCTATGAAAGCATCATACATCAAAGCAGATACTAAATCATAAGTACTAAATTGCCGGAAGATCCTCTTCGTCCGTGACCTAAAACATGAAGTACATCGCTCACACAAAAGGACACTATGGGATAGAGGATCTTGAATTAAAATTTAGTAAGAAAGGCATGCAGGAGGACTCACATAAAAAGGGACAAAAGTCCAGAAGCAAAAAAAGTGCTAAAGTGGCATGGGAATGAGGAACAAACGAATATTTCTGTTTACCATATGCTACAACCCTGTGGTGTCCAATATATTTGCTACCTGAAGACAAAATTAATAATGAAACTCATCCTCTGGCCTCAATAGAGTTATCTGGACTTGAAAATCCTGGTTTCCACTCTCCCAAGTTGGACTATCATCAATGATTAAAGGTACACACTTCTGTCATTTGAGAAATCCAGATAGTTGGAAGATAAATGCATTTGTTGTTAAACAGTCTGCCACTCAAAGAATAATCTTCCAGATATCTAGGTTCACCAGGTAATTGCCAATTGTTGCGGCTGCAACCATTCTCCCCAAATTTCTTAAATTTTGGGCCCCTCCTCATGATTTAGCGTTGTTTTTAATGGTTGGATCCTTTGAACCTTTGGTTGTGCTTCAATGTTCGATGATTTTTAAAGAATGACTCTCGGCTTGTTTTCGGAGGTTGCATGTGTTTGAAGTTGATTGGATCGCCGATTGTGAGTTTGGTTTTGCTGATGAATCTATGAAAAGCCACTGTTTCGGAGGTGGGATGTATTTTGACCGTTGATTTTTAAAACTCTCTGGACACTTTTTTTTATTGAGCGGGCGTCATTTTTGTTTAATCGGAAGCCATAGCCATTTCTCTTCCACCATTGCGGCTCCTAAAGTAGCTAATCCTCCGAAGTCTAAAGCCCCCTGCCAGCCGATGCGTCAGCCTTTTAGTCGCTTTCCCGTAACCTTTCCTTTTCCGCCGTTGCGACTTGGAAATCCTTTTCTCGCCCGATGTTAATACCTTCTGACTTTTGATTGAGAGTTTTCCTGCCTGCGTTTCAGATGTCACTAGCCCTTGTCTCTTCCGCCGTTGCAGCTAGGAAATTCGTTTGGCTTCCGATGTGGTTACCCTTCCAATTTTCGATTGCGATTTTTCCCACCCTTCGGTCACTTGTCCGTGACCTCGTTCTCTTCCACCGTTGCGCCTGGGGTGATATTTTTAGCTTCCTATGCCATCGCTCTGAGCGGCCGATGAGTCCTTGTTTCCTGTCGTTGGTGGTTTTGTGCAAACCCGTGGATAAACAAAATAGTGGTGTCGACGTTTGATAAATTCTAATAATGGTGGTGCACCTGGCCATTTCTTTTGGGTTGGCCATTTCAGTTGGTATAATTTGCTGCTTTTTTTTATAACACAGTCCCAATTAATGATGCACTTTGTTGAATCGCAGGTGGACTCAAAAGACGTTTTCAGACTACCGCGGCGTGAAGGCATAACGGGCCGTTTGGTGGAGGTAGAGCCGAAAACAACAGGATCTCAAGAAGAATAAATGAAGGAGAAGAAAAAATGAATGGTGACAAAGGAGCAGCTCTGAAAGGTCCGACAGTTACCCAACCAATCATGAGCATGCGCAGAAAAGATAGAAGAATATGAAGCATTGGGGAACCGAAAGGTCATACGTTTGGGGGGCAACCCAAGCGGTCAGCCGTTGTAGTTTAAATATTTCAAAGTAGAACTTAGAGAGGGCTTTTTCCCTGGCAAGCTTGTAAACCTTTTTCTTGTAAGAGGAACTATTTCGTTTTACAAACCAGAAAGTGAAAATTTTACCTGTTGGAGAAAGTGCTATGTGGAATGGATCAATGTGTTTAAATGAGCAATGTTGAATGTGAACTATTTCATTTTTAGCTATGTCTCATTAGCTGTAAGTGTGTTCTAATTTATTGAACCTATGTTCTTGTCTGAATATTCTTCAGTATTTTTATGGTGTTCTTCCACTATGAGTAATGGGATGTTTTAATTGTTGATGAGCTATCTTGTCATGTATACTTTTACTTTTGTTTATATGTTTGGTTATAAGAACAGCTATTTGTGATTTTCCATAACACCTAAACAGTATTGCATTACTCATGAATTAATCTAGCTCTCTAGAGATAGTTTAGTTAGTTTTATTTTATTACTGTTTGTATGATTTAGATGCTTGTGAGTTCTAAGACGAGAGGTAAGAACCTGTGCATCACATTGTGAATGCTCTTTGCATCTTTATCACTCTGCATTGTTAATTAGGCACGTGCATTTCATAATTTAAGTCAAAATACAAAAACTCGGTGGACCGGGCCGTAACCGGTAAAGCCCTTTGTTTTGTACTTGACCTACGGTAGCCGGACCACAAACCGGACGGATTTCCTATACCAAACAGTCACGGGCTAGTTGGGAACGTTGACTGGGGAGAATCCCTTACTGTTGTTGCCTGCAAATTTCTGGGCCTCAACACACTATTGCCAATAGAAATTTAATACATTATTGACAATGGACAACAAAGAATGGTGTTTATTGAAAGTGGTTGTAGAAACTATCCATGTAATGAAAACATTGCAAAGCGATTGTGAATATTTTGTAAGTTTCCATACTTCAAGGATAAATGATATAGCCATTAGGAAAATTGTTTGAATTTATGCATATTGATAAAACTATGTTATTATATAAACTATTTTTATGCTTATAATATTGTTTTAGCACATAAGAGTTTTAAAAACTAAAGATTCATCAAAATATTTGGGTTGAAAATATGATGACAAAAAATATAAAAAAACCTAATGCTTCTTATTTGAACAACATGCACAATTCATAAAGTTTATGCCTCATACTCACTTTCCCATTGCATATGTAAGTAGTGGTATTAGAAGACAAACTACATTTAATAGATTAAGAGTCCTCACGACCCTTGACTATCATGTCATAATAAAGAATATTTTACATATTGTAGTACAGGTCAATATATCAAATATGGAAAAGGGGACACGAATGGAAATTATAAGGTTGGGTCTAATATTAAAGATAAATGGTCAGACATGCATTAAATCCTTTGAACTTTGATAACTTGAGGGAAGAGGTTTTGAAGTCCTTTGTTTATTGGAACAGGAATTTCCATCAATAATCTTTAATATTTCTATGCATATTTTGATACGTCTAAAATATGAACTAGAGTAGTGTGGCCTAATAAAAATGAGATTTGAAGAATACAAAATGATACATGAAGGTTTTGAAAAAATGTGTTTGTGGTAAGGAAAAACCAAATTGTATCATGTTCGAGGGATATTCAATAAGGCAAGAGGCCATGGATTTTTGCACAAAACATATGAAGGATTTTAAAAATCTCAATCGATGTGTATGTGATGATGATGAAGATGAGAGAGTTGCAAGTGAAATATTAGATGGAAATGGGTGTTGCTTCAAGTCATCGCATGAAGAAAGGACTTCTATACATGCTCATGTTCTTCAAAACACATAGTTCTTAAATAATGGCATGGATACAAATATTATTTACAAGATAATTCATTTATTCAATTGTGTTTACACATTTATATTATTATTCTCACTATCTTGAATGTTATTATTCTATGTAAATATGAAGAAGAGAATCAAACAAGGATGCATCAACCTCAAAAGCATAGACGTCACAACTTGACTATAGGTGATTATTTTCCAAACTTTGATGGATGGATCATTGATGCAATCAATGATGAAAAAGAAGAAGGTCAAGATGTAACTATGAAAAAAAATGAACTTTAACAATCTATGCATTTATGGGCATGGTATTTTAGTGGAATGTGGGCCTATGGTATTCATTTAAGAGCGGAAGAAAAGGACAAATTAAAGTCAAATTTTGATTGTATTGTTAATGATGAATTTCATCACGAAACAGTAATCCAAGAAATTATTTGAGTTTATTATGATGAAAATAGTCATATATTATTCAAATCTAAATGGTTCAAACCATCCAAGTGAAATTTGATAAGTATGGATTTGTACTTGCAAATACATGCCAATTTTTATCGGAGATTGATGAGCCATATGTTTTCTCTCTTCAAATTAACCAATAATTTCTAATTGATTATTTAACAAGCCTAAGATGGTCATATTCCATTCAAACATAATCTTGTTTGAAACAAAATTCATGGAAGTTGTTGATATAATACATGATAGGCAATATGGTAATTTACAAGAAACATTGAAAGACGATGTACAAGATGATGATAGAGTGTTTGAAGATGAAATTTTGATTCCCATAGAAGAGATTGAGAGAGAGAATGAAATTCATGTCATAGATGAGGATGAGGAATAAAATGAAGTAGATGCATACACGTCGACTGTTCATGATTGTGATTCTAATGGAAATACAAATGGTTGATTATGGTGATGATTTGTTACCTTAACTTGTGTGCTACAATATCTTGTTAGAATTCCACCTTATATTGTTACAATATTCATTGTTAGTTTGTGTCTTACTTATTTAGCATGCTATGTATGTGTTTTTTCACTGATGGGGTGATGACCCTAACCTTGTTGGTCACCAAACTAGATAATACTATTTTGTAGTTGAAATATCCACATTGTTGAACAATGATAGTTTTAAATTTTAAGTTTTAACCTATTAATGCTCCAAACAAGGCCTTAAAAGCAATGGGTTTTTCTAAGTATTTTAATGTAGATACCATCTTCTTGTATTATATTCATCATGTAGAATGTTTGTTTCTAGTTTGTTGCAATTAGAATATATCAGATCTTCAATCACACTTTCTGATTTATATTTTTTGTTCTATGTGAATTAATGTTGGATGCAAGGATATGAACAAAAAGAGAATGAAGCATAAAAGTTGAAAATGTGATGAACAACTCTTGACATATTATGAGTGTTTGTGTAAAGAATAGATGACCAAGAATGTTGAATATTTATCATCTCTTGTTCTGACAAATAAGTGATTAGTTTATCCACTTAGCTTTTTACTTCTAGCCATATTTCATGAAATTATAGGTATATAATTTGTTTAATTATGTAGGCCACTCATGATTTTGTAATACCCCTAATTTGACCCTTGTAATGTATTCAATTAAATTATGTAAATGATGTAAATATGTTATTTTGGATTCCTAGCGTGGAGCTCAAGGCCAAGTCCCAACTAGTGAATGGATAGGCATATGTAATGTAAATATTGTTATTTGTATTGTGTGGTTGGCTTGTCATGCTGACTCAAAATAGATGTATATATTATTTGGATCAATAATAAAATGATCCAAGAATGGTTGTGTGAAGAGAATCAAAGGGGCTACAATTCCACTGGAGGGAAGAGGAA
>LPNX011120567.1:209500-279373 GCA_001517045.1 Pseudotsuga menziesii | reverse complement strand
ATATATACTATTTTTCCAATTATTGAATGCATGTCTGTAGTTGGTGGGAAAATTAACTTCATGTGTTATTGAAGCATGGGGTTGACTGCACTTTTGGACAGTTTCGTCACCAGTCAAAAGTAAGTCTACAACAATCATGTATCCTTTCTTATAATGTCAGAAGTAATGTCATTTTTCTTTTCACTATTTTCTCATATCCCAGTAGATTCAAGCCTCATTATCTCATTCTTGCATGTATATCTATACTATGCAGAGCTCTCCATTGTTGTTCATAACCATATACCAGACTATATAACCCATAATTCGAATTTGGAGCTAGGACAATAGATTTGGAAGGGAAAACTGATGGTTCTAGGTGAGAATATAGGTTGGGAAAGAGAGGAACCCTTAACCCTTGAATTTTGTTGTTTTTACATTCTTGAGAAGCCATGAACTGAGGTTGCAGGTGGTTCTCAAATAACATTTCGTAGGTTGGTCTTCTTCTATGCACATACAATAAGCACTCGACAATATGGATTTCCCAAGATAACTGTGGATTGATGAAGGGGATTCCTGAGCCATGAAGGGTGTTGTGTAGGGTAGGTATTGTAGAATCCAAGGATGTGAGAGCTGAGTGAGATCCTTGTAGAGCTTTGTATGAGATTTTGGCTAAGCATAGAGAGTAGATCGGGTTGTGGGCTGAGAGAGAGAATCTTGTAAGTGTTTCCTTCACCTTGGCGGCCTCATCTCCTGGCTTCAAAGTGACCACTTAGCAGAAATAATGTATGTTGGACATAGTGCCTTTGGTTGGGTGGAAAATCGCTCTTACACAACCAGTTGCTTGGATCTGCATTGTTTAAAGATAAGTATTCTTGTGTATTTGAATATGAAATGTATTTAATTGATGCATGTAATGTTTATGATTATTTATGCATGTTAATCATGTGTGGATTAATTGTATTTTTTGTTGTGTATGATTATTTATGTTCTGCACACGAATTTCATTTGTTATGAATTTGTAATTTGGATTGGGGGTGGATTTGGAGGTCCCAAATATAACATAATGTCCCTCCCATTGGTTAGATTGGGTGAGGTGGATGTTAAAGAGTGGTATTAGAGCGTCTGGTTTTAATACCGAAGTTGTATGGGCTAGGAATTCATACTTACAAGTGAAAATAAGAAATGGTTCTTGAAAAATCAAATTCTGTTAAGTGATAGACAAGGGAGTTGAAATTAATTTTGGATTAAGTTAAGATTAATCCCCATAATTGTTGAATTAAAATCATGTGCAAATATGATATTTTAAAATTTTGGAAAATTTTAGTTGGGCAACACAAGTGACAGGTGGTAAGGTGACGTGGAGGATCCATGTAGGAAATAGGTCTAGTGTGGATGCTCCATGTGGGAAGAGAGTGATATGTGGACCGTCCACATCATATCTGCATGTAGGTGATCACATGTGGTGGAGTGTGAAGGAAGATGATATTTGGTCGTTGGGAAGCAGTATAGATCAACGGTCGATAGTGCTTCAGGTTTTTGAAAATGTGCGGAGGTTAATTCATCAATGCGATCTTGAAGGAAAACCACCCTGACCATGTGTTAACTGCTAGTGAGTTCAGGCTCACAAAAGTGGGTTCCTAAAATCCCAAAACCACCTTTGGGCCAGACATGAAATGATGTGACGTGGGGTCCAAATCTGAAAGACAGGGGTTTCAGGTGTGATGGGACCCACATTGGTCATGTTAGTCATGGGATATCGTCCAGATCATATCAACGAATCTTAGTGCTTCAGGACCACAAATATGTGTGGAGGTTAACTCATCAGTGCAACCTTGAAGGGAAACCGCCCCGTCCATGTATTATTTGTTGGTGTGTTCAAGCTCACAAAAGCGGGTTCTAGAAATAACTTTCCTAAAATCCTGAAACCACCTTTGGGACCGACAGGAAATGATGCGACGTGGGGTTCGTATCCAACAAGCAAGGGTTTCAGATATGATGGTACCCACGTTGGTCATGTTAGTCATGGGATATCACCCAGATCATATTGACGACTCTTAGTGCTTCATTCCCATGAATATGTGTGGAGGTTAATTCATCAGTTTGACACTGAAGGAAAACCGCCCCGTCCATGTATCAATTGTTGGTGTGTTCAGGCTCGCAAAAGAGGGTTTGGAAAACCACCTTCCTCGAAGCTTGAAACCACTTTTGGGATTGAAAAGAGGTGATGTGACACAAAAATATGTGACAAGGGGTTGTGTTAGGTTATGTCAGGAATGATGGGACCCTCGACAGTCCTATCAGTAGTGGAATATCGTGCACATTAGATCAACGACTGGAAATGCCTAAAGGACATGAATATGCATGAAGGTTAATGAATTGGCATGGGCCTAAGAAAAAAACCACCTTAGGACATGTCACCCTCTCATGCATTCAGTCTTGCAAAAGAAGTCTCAAGAAACTACTTTCCTCGGAGCCTGAAATTGCTTATGCCTTATAAGTGGTAAGGTGTGGTGGGTGGTATATGAAGGGTGTGAACCGAGGGAAAATCAGTAGTTTCAATCACTGAATTTTGAGTGTTAGAACTCAAAAAATGAATTTCAACTTATGCGCCATATTGCGAAAAATGGAAATATTTACAACAAAAAGAAAAAGATCAAGGGTGATGCCCTCGACCGCAAGGGGGCAAGCAATATTGACCCACAATTTTCATTTCTTTAATATACACAGTAGGTTCTTGAGTTTAACCATGGCTTCCAAAACAACATAAAATGAGGGTAGATTGTGGGTCTAAAGGGGTGATTCAGATGTTTCTATAATTTGACAGAATTGGACAATATGTGTTGTTCCCATAATGCATGAAAACTATTTTTGTGTATTTTTAATAATGCAACGAGGCTAAAATATAGAAGAATCAAACATAAGGTTCTTATTTTTGGAAACAAGTTTCAATTTGTTTAAAAAAACACGTAGAGAAAGTCCTCTAGGCTTAATTAGGCATGGTAAAATTGCTTGTTATCTAGCAATGTAAAAAGTTGAAGCCTTGTCAGATGCTTGGTGATAAAGTAATATCATCGAGCAAGGATAATCCATTGAGAATATTATAGTATTTATTGTAACATGTGGGAAAACATGTTGAATGGATAAGATTACACTCTTGCATATTGTATTTTATAAACATGCATAATGGAAGAAGGGAAAATCATAGGAAGTGATGGTTCCTTAGCCAAATGTATGCAGTGCATTCTCAATGTTTAGAAGGTGCAATTTGAATTGAAAGGAAGAGCCATGTGAGCTCTTGATATATGGATATTGTATTCCATAAGTGAATGATTAACATGGCATGGACAAGGCCAACAAGTAAAGGACATGCGACTTGTAAGGGTGATGGTGAATCATCCTTGTGGGAAAGTGCATGCATGCTGAGTGATATTGAAGGATATGAGCCAAAAACTTATGAGTAAGTAATGAAAATGGGTAATAAAACTTTATTCACCTAGAAGTTATCACTAAAAAAATAAGGCATTATAGTATGAGGGTTGTCATGTGGCTCATGATAATGATGGAGTGGCCATGCAAAGGTTGTTAATAAGGGAATGAGGCATTCCCTTGTGTGAATCAATTATGTGGTTCAGAATTGTGGAAAATATTCCCATGGGAAAGGAAAGAAAGTCTCACTTTTGAATGAGGCATAAGGACATATAATGGACCTTGAAAATGATCAACACGGAGTTGGAATTGAATTAATTGCAGCGCTGATATTGATAAGTCCTAGGGAGCCCAAGAAAGGTCAAGTTGGACTTGGACATGATTGATCAAAGCAATTGGAGAAGCAATGCATGCATCTAAGTGTAAAAAGATACGTTGTAATGATCAAGAAAATCAACATAAGGATTATAAGATGGTTGTAGCAAAAATTGGAGAATAATCTCCATAAGGAAATATTGATAAAAAGGGAAATTTCTCATCTTAAACTATTCTTGTTTATAGAATACTAATGACATGCTTGGAAAGTAGCAAGTGTAAATGGTATACATGTGTATATGTATTAAATTGCTTCTTTGTGATAAAATCAAAGATAATCCCTTGTGTGGTTGGTAGAGAAACCATGAAATTAGACCATCAATGATGTGAAGGAGGAATTCCATGCTATGATGAGGAATTGGAAAGGGAGAGCTCCTAAACTCTTCTCTTGCTGATATATTTATATTTTCTAATTTTTATGCACATACATTTTGGCATAGGAATGTTGGAAATGCAAGGGATTAGATAGGTCAAATGCATATGCATTAGTGGGAATATTAATAGATATGGAATAGTGCATGTGAAGATGTTTTTGCATGCATATGATATCGTATATTGGTAAAAGTAGTGAGGTTTTACATATGAAATGAGCCACTGATTACAATTATTTTGGTTGGTGATGATTGTATGGCTAGATATGGTTGAGGCATGGTTGAAGATGTTGATGATGCTATTGCATGTGACCAACAAGATTGTGAAGAGAAGTTGGGGAAATAAATATATGATCAATAGGATGGTGTAAGGACTATGTAGTCTTTGGTAAGAGGCATCTGAGCAACAATCAGATAAAATCATAAATGTTGATGGAAGTCGTGTAGGTAATGAGTTTTTTTATGTTGATTGCATAATTAGTAAAAATGGCTTGGGTAAGAATCCCTTCAGACATATTTTAATTATCATTACTTGGTTTGCATGTGATATTGAATGCATTTATGTGAATGATACCCCCTCAAGTATGTTCAGGTATGGGGTTGTGATGGAAAGGATCATTATACCATGTAACTATTTAGAATTTTAAATGCATTCATACAAAATAATATCATGCCATGTGTGTATATTGGTTACGAGTTTAATAACCAATTTAAGTGAGGAATTAAGGTCTTCTTGTGGCAGTGCATTGCCACAAGAGATAGTAATGGGTAACTCCATAATGTGGTTGGATATGGTAATTCTATAATTCTACAAAAGTATTCCATGAACTCTCTATTGGTGCTAATAAGGGATGAAACCTATTTTCAAACAAATAAGGAGTGATTGAAATCTTAATGTTGTGTTCAGGTGAAGAAGGAAGGCACCAAGATAGTTAACCAAGTCATTGGGATTATGGTCGGGTGATGTATCAGGGTATTAGCTAGACCTTCCAAACATCATGGTGGAATGCATGACATGACATTATGGTTCCCATGAATCAACGCAAAGGTGAATTGAGTGAATGTGCGTTAAAGGATGATGTAAACTCATGTTTATGCATGCATATGTTAATATGCATTGTGTGAATGCATGGTTTATTGAATTTTTGTACCTAGGGAAGTGTTACCCTAGTGACTTAGTTCCTTAGTCACTAAAAAGGGGATAATTTACTGACCCTTGTATTCATTACTTGAGATGAGTAATTAATGCACTTTAGAGAATAAAGTGATATTTTAAATAAATTAAAGTGGAGTTGAGAGGGAAAATATTTAATGGAGAGAAAAGTGATTTTTCTCATCCATTAACGTGAAAAAACTAGATCAAATGTGGAACCTTGATCTAGTGACCTTTCAACTACTCTAGGCAGGTGAAATAAAAAGGCAAGGGAAACAATAAAAATGGGCACCCATTCCTCATTTTTCAACCAAGAGAGTTGGAGGAAGATTTGAGAGAGTAGAGAGAAATTCGACTTCTTGAGAGGAGAAGAAGAAAAATGTAGGAGAGAGAAAAAACATATACGTGTGAATTCCAAGAATTTGTACAACAGGTCCATACACCAGTTCTAGGCACATTTTTCGAGAAGAAAAATAGTGGCACACATTTCTAGAAAGTGACATGTTTTTCAAGGAATTTTTTTTCAAAATCCATACAGTCCGTACAATGGAACGATTTTCGAGGTATGTATAATTAAATCCATATAGTCTGTATAGTGGCATGATTTTATAGGTATGTATAGTTAAATCCATACAGTTCGTTCACTGTTGTTTTGGCACAAATTTCGAGACAAAATTCTAGGCTTCACGGATGAGATAAGTTGTAATTCTATTGTTGCACTTTATTTTTCTAAATAAATAAAAAGAACTCTCTCTCAAACAGGTTTTCCCCTCATGGTTTTTTCTTGGGAAATTTGCCAAAAATACAGTGTCTAAAATTTTATGTGTGTGTGATTGTGCTAAAATTTCTGTCAGTGAATTTTTACAGTGTTTCATGTACAATTTGTTTATGAAAAATCAATTCATCTGCAACATAAATGTTTATTGTGTTGGGCATTAAATAATGAGCAAGAGAATTGAAACTAAGGTGGGAAAAGAAACTTAAAATTAACATGGTATCAGAATTGAGTTGAAAAAAGGGACATAAATCAGATTTGTGAATTTTCAGACAGTTAGTGGGTCTTATTTTGTCAGTGACTAAGATTTGTTGGATTTTAAATTTGCATTGAAATGGATATTGCATTAAGGTTGGAGGATAGGATTGATGGGGATGGGAATTTTATCCCATGGAAAGATAGAATAGTGCTCATATTGGAGGAAAATGAAATTTAGGAAGTTGTTCATAGTACACAAGCAAATACAATTCAATTTCTCGCTTCCACTGATGCACAATAACTTGCACCCTTCACCAAAAAGGATATAAAATCTATAAGGATCATTGTAGATGTAGTTAAAGACCATGTTATTCCACATATTTCAAGAAAAGTCCATGCCTATAAGATGTGGAATTCTTTGACCAGCTTATACCAAAGTTCAAATAAGAATAAAAAATTGGTACTGCGGGAGAAGATGAAGAACACAACAATGGCTACATCTAAAAATGTAGCTTCTTACCTTACCTGCATATCTTAGGTGAGAGACAATATTTCTGTAGTTGGGGAGATGGTAGATGGGAGTGAGATGTTGAGGACAGATGTGAATGGTGTGACAAATCCATGGATTGTTTTCATGGATTCTATAGTTTCCAGTGATAACTTTCCTTCCTAGGATAGACTCTGGGATGATATCATGTAGGAGGACACCCAAAGAGGTCTTGTGTAGTGTATCTCATCAAATAGTAAGGACGAAGAAGAGAATGTTTCCTTGTCATCTAGAGGTATGAATTATAAGAAGGGAAGGGATAAGAAAAAGAGGTGAACAAAAGAATGACCTAAGCAAAGTTAGGTGTTATGCATGCAATGCATTTGTCCATTATGATTTCCAATGTCCTAAAAAGAAGAGGGGAAAGAAGGAGAAGGAGGTGTTCGGGTACACATGGTACTCCCAAAAGACCGAAAACTAGAGCAACCACTTCACACAAATGAATCATAGATCAATACACCGATGTTTGTCATGTGGTTAAAACCCTCAAGAGGAAAACAGTCCACAACCCCAGCCAAATAGCTACTTGGAGCAATTTATTATGCAAAAGAAAGAAATTTACATGAGCTTCTCATAATCGATCAACTAGGCAAGGACTCTCCATGCTCTTTAAATAGAGATCATGGACCAATCGGGTGTTAAGCCACGGATCAATGGTAGGTATGATCTAAGAGAAGTTGAACCGTCGGATCACTTTATGTCTAGAGCATATCGTGACCATTAGATTAGAATATTTACAAATGCATACTAATGCATACTAAAGAAACACACTTTACCTAACTGTTATATTACACAAGTTGATCTTAACTAACTCCTAAGTGTCTAAATATCCTAACATCCCCCCTTAAGAAAAACTTGGGATAGGATTGAAGGATTTACAAAAGTGACACTATTAGGAGAAGGAAGGAGGCATTAGAGCCTATCCCCCCTTAAGGACACATTCCTAAACTCCTAACGTAGATCGAATTTTAGAAAACTTCGCTTCTGTAAAAGACTTGGTGAAGATGTCTGCAACTTGATCATCTATAGGGAAATAGAGCATTTCAAGAACATGATCATGAACAAGATTTCTGAGGAAGTGCATGTGTAGCTCAATGTGTTTGTTGCATTGATGTAGAAATGGATCTTTAGAAAGCTTGATGGCAATTTGATTGTCGCACCAAAGTGGAGTACGTTGTTGCTGCTCGAATCCAAACTCTGAAAGGATCTGTCGAAGCCATAAAGCTTCCTGACTGGCATTAACTGTGGCTCTATATTCTGCTTCTGCTGAAGAAAGAGCAAGAGCTTGTTGTTTCTTACAAGCCCAAGTGATAGGTCTAGATCCCATACTGAAAACATAACTTGCAGTAGAATTTCGATCATCAGGATTGCTGACCCAATCTGAATCAGTGAAACCAACCAACAAAGGTTTCCCCCCTACACTATAATGAATCCCAAACTAAATTGTACCTCGAATATATCGAAGTACTCTTTTTGCTACTTTCCAGTGACTTTCATGAGGTGTTTTCATATAATGGGAAACACTGTTAGGATTATTAATCCTCCCTTGTCCAATTTGTTCATATGTCTAAATTAGGAGTCATGTCTAAATCAGGAGTCCATCCAGTCTATTTTTAGTTAGTAGCACCATTGGGTCTACTTGTCCTATTTGGGGAACATGTTTCAGTTACTAAAGTGTGGGGAACAATAATTGAGGCCTACTGCCACTGATTGCATTTGATTGCATTAGTTTAGGAGCCTCCTAGACCAATCCCTATAATTTAGGAGCCACTGGGAGTGACAAAACCAACCAAGGTTAGTTCATTTCAGTTGATGACTAGTCAAGCTAAGTTAGGAGTCAGTTACATTCAGTTCTAGTCCTCTACATTTACTTAGCGCTAGGTTTACATGGATGCACTCAGGAGGGGCGCATTTCTCACCTACCACATCCAATTAGCCTTATTCAACACTAAATGTAACACTTGAGTTGTGTTTTAGAACTTCGATGAACTCCGGTTATGGTTTAGACAAGGTCAGTTAACTATTGAGTCCTCCGATAGTGATTTAGACAAGGTCTTAGTTACCTACAGTCAAGTAGAGTCTAATCAATTTGAATTTCCTCATGTGGATTCGAATTGCATGTGGCTATTAAAGCCATTGTACTTCATTTTAATTATTATCTAATTACCTTTTTGATTAATAAAAAAATTCACAGCTGCAAGCCATTTTTGCACTGTTTCATTCTTCAATTGCTGAGTAAATTGTGTGATATATCTTGTGAGTTGTGTGTTTGTCCATAGATATATGTGCTCAATTTAATATGGTATCAAATCCTTAGTGGACAAGGCACTTCTCCTCCTCAGATCTCCAGCTGGATCATCTTTTTTGAGCAAATTGCTCCTTCCAGTACTGCACCAAAAGTAGAGAATTTACCACTTAATATCCCAAGTTAGGAAATTGTTGATCAGGCTTGCTTGATCAACTATGTTGGGTGTGAAGGAAATTCCAAAAGTGCAAACTGTCGACCTTACTTTGTATGTTTGATTGTGTGACAGGTTATCAGCTCTTCTTACAACATTCGCTACAAGCAGCCCTTTCTTCTCACTCCATTCGCTACAGTAGCTCAGTCCTTCTTACTGCATTCAAAATGGTTCATCCAGTAGAGCCTCTCACTCCCTTGAACTATCACCAGTGGAAGGAAGACATGGTGGTAATGCTCTGCACCAAGCAGCTCTTTATACTCATAGAAGAAACAAAGGCAGTGCCAGCTTTAGATAATGACAAAGAAAAGTAGTTGAACAGGCTTGATGAAGCCCATGGACACTTGTTCTGCTCAGTCTCTAGAGAGCTTCGATTCCACATCCAAGGATTGAATACTCCCAAGGATATTTGGGACAAGCTTGCCTCCTTATTTGATAAGCAAGATGAGATGAGGATCCATCAGCTAGAAAATGATCTAATCACTCTTAATCCATCCAACTTTGAATCACTGCATGAATTCTTCACAAATTTCAAGAACCTGATATATCAGTTGAAGCAATGCAAAGTGGAGAAGGATGAAGATCAGCTCATCCTTTCCATTCTCAAAAAGCTCAATGCAGATTACTCAGTTTTTATATCCACCTTCCAAACAGTAAGGCTCACTACTCCAAATTGGAAGATGCTCATTGTTAATGCCTTCATCCAATCTCTTATTTCTGAGAATGATAAATTGATCCAAATGGGGATCATTCGATCTTCCAAAGATCTAGCTCTGGTTGCAAGAGGATATAAGGTAGCAAATGAAAAAGGGAAGCAAAGAGATGAGTCTCCTATGAAGAAATAGAATTCAAAAGAGCCTTCAGGTTCGAAGAGAAGCAAGAAGAATGGCAAAGGCAAGGTCCTCTACTCTTACTGTGGAAGGGGCTTTCATTCAGAAAGCTCCTGTATGAGAAGAAAACTTGATGAAATGGCTCTTATTTTGAAGAGACATAACATTTATGTACCTGCTAGCACAAGGAAGGATGACTCCGAAGAAGAATATGAAGAATACCAAATGAAAGGCCATGCACTGAAAGTTTGTTGCACATTAGCACATGTCTTCCTCATTGATTATGGGGCTTCCAACCATATGGCTGCATCTAGAGAATCATTCTCTTCTTCTCAGTCCTTTGATGGTCCTAGTATTCAAATGGGTAATAATAGTAAAGTCAAAACAAAAGGGAATGGATCTGTCAAGCTTGAACATGGAAGGTTCAAATATGTGCTATTTGTTCCCTCCCTAGCTTCAAACCTATTATTTGTCTATCATATGACCCATATTGGATCTCCAAAGCGAGTGATCTTTGGTCCTGACTTAGTGGAGATCACATATATCTCTACTGGGAGCATCATATTGAAGGGTTCTACAAATCATGCTTCAAAAGCATATGAGTTCTCACATTTCATGCCTCCTTTAGAACCAGTGCACTCTCAGCAACCACTTGCAAGGGAAGGTAAAATCATTGCATCTACTTCTTTTACAACTTCTACTAGTATTACAGATCCATCTTTATCAATTTATGAGATTGAGATTCAGGGTAACTCGGATCTAGATTCAGTCCCTACTTCCAAACTGGAAGCTAGGAAGATGACTGGAAACTCACCTGACACTAATAAAGGAAAGACCCTTGCGCTATGCCATGCAATCTTACCTCCTTTAGAGAGATGTAATAGACTCCCTGTAATATGATATATGGAAAGGGCTCAGTCTCACTACATTCAGAAGAATGGATATGATCATACACATCTTCATCCAGCAAGAGGCAAAGGTTACATTCCTCCTTCCTTCCATCATCATTTTTGGAGAAGAAGGAGAGGTCTACATGCTAGGCCCCAGAATACCTATGCACAACACACCATGCATGCTGCTTCACTACCTCACCAAGATGAAGATTGCAGCAACATATTTTCAAGTTTTTCAAACTCAAGACCTGATTCTACCTGCTTAGATAGAGGGGGGGATTTTTTCCCATGTGGTTTTTGCCCCAGATCCTTGAATTAAGCAATTACTTTATTTTACTTGATGTAATGGGTGACCTATGGTCTTAGTTACCAAGGCCCACATATTTTCCAAGTTAGCATTTAGGGGGGGTGTTAGGATTATTAATCCTCCCTTGTCCAATTTGTTCATATGTCTAAATCAGGAATCAGGTCTAAATAGGGAGTCCATCCAGTCTATTTTTAGTCACTAGCACCATTGGGTCCACTTGGCCTAATTGGGGCACATGTTTCAGTTACTAAAGTGTGGGGAACACTACATGAGGCCTATTGCCACTGATTACACTTGATTGCATAAGTTTAGGAGTCTCCTAGACCAATCCCTATAATTTAGGAGCCACTGGTAGTGCCGAAACCAACCAAGGTCAGTTCAATTCAGTTGATGACTAGTCAAGATAAGTTAGGAGTCAGTTACATTCATTTCTAGTCCTCTACATTCAGTTAGCGCTAGGTTTACATGGCTGCACTCAGGAGGGGCACATTTCTCACCTACCACAGTCAGTTATCCTTAGTCAACACTAAATTTAACACTTGAGTTATGTTTTATAACTTCGATGAACTCTGGTTGTGGTTTAGACAAGGTCAGTTAACTATTGAGTCCTTCGATAGTGATTTAGACAAGGTCTTAGTTACCTACAGTCAAATAGAGTCTAATCAATTTGAATTTCCTCATGTGGATTCGAATTGCATGTGGCTATTAAAGCCATTGTACTTCATTTTAATTATTATCTAATTACCTTTTTTATTAATGAAAGAATTCACAGCTGCAAGCCATTTTTGCACTGTTTCATTCTTCAATTGCTGAGTACATTGTGTGATCTATCTTGTGAGTTATGTGTTTGTCCACAGATCTATGTGATCAATTTAATAAACACGACCAACGAAAAAGGAAAGGTCAGGTCGAGAATGAGTCAAGTATAAGAGACTACCAACAAGTTGACGATACAAGGTGGCATCTACTTCAGGGTAAGTACAAGTGGCAGAAATTTTGACTCCAGACTAGAAGGGAGAAGGGGTTGGTTTACAATATTCCATGTGAAAGCGACGAAGAAGGTCACAAGCATACTTAGACTAGGAAAGAAATATTCCTTCTTTGGTTTGCAAGACTTGGATACCAAGAAAATAATGCAAATGTCCTAAGTATGACATTTCAAAAATTTTCTTAAGACTGGATTTCACATGGGTTATAAGTTTAGGGTCACTACCAGTAAGGATAATATCATCAACACAAAGAACAAGTATGATGAGATGGTTTCCTACTTTCTTGGTACAGACATTGGGGTCATAATGGAATCTAGAAAAACTAGTGTTAAGGAGAAAACTATCCATTTTGGCATACCAAGCTCTGAGGAGTTTTCTTAAGGCCATATAAGGATTTCTTAAGGAGATAGACAAGGCTAGAGTTATCCTGAACATATCTAGGAGGTTGTTCCATGTAAATTTCCTCCTGTAAATCACCATGTAAAAAGGCATACTTGAAATCCATTTGATGGACTTCCCAGTTATGTAAGGCTGCAAGGGAAAGAACAAGGCGTATGGAATTCATTTTTGCAACAGGAGCAAAGGTTTCATTGTAGTCAATCCCTTCAACTTGGGAAAAACCTTTCGCAACTAACCTTTCCTTAAGTCTTTCAACACTTCCATCTGATGCATACTTATTTATGTAGACCCATTTACATCCGACAAGTTTTATTCCTTTTGGAAGAGGAACAAGATCCCAAGTATCACTCACCATTAAGGAACGATATTCTTCATCCATAGCTGCATCCCAATCTGGATTTCCTAAAGATTCTACAAAAGTTTCTGGATCATGATTCTCAGAAACTTGAGCCAAAAGAGAAGAGGCTCTGTCACATACCCCAATTTTGTAAAAATTATGTAAATTGTTTTAATTCTATTCCTGAGACATTATGTTAAATTTAATGCTAAGTAGGATTGATGACTCAGCAGAGTCAACAGAATTGGAATGTAATTTAGAATATTTTTATTATTAATAAATAAATTATGGAGACAACAGCATGGGAGAGCTGTTAAAAAGAGGTTATTGGTCAAACTGGTGGATGGAACTAGGTGGAAGGCAATAGACAAGTGGAAGCATCCTCAAACACTTCCTAAGTTGCAGGTGGCAACTTCCCTACATTTGGGGTCATGATCCCCCAATAAAGTGGGATCAGAGCAGGTGGCTCATTAAATGACAGTTAACCCAAAAAAGACCTAGGCAATCTTTTAAAAATACTCAATGAAGAGAGCTGAGGCTGCTCATATTTTCCAGAGAGAATTCATTCAGGTGAATGTTATTCAGGAAATTCATTGAGGAAAGAGGGAAAAACAGTAAGGAAGTTGTCTGAGAGGATTACTGCAGTAACTTGTTTTATTACAGCTTCTTAGCTGGGAGAGCTTACTGAAAGGTTCTGTGTCAATACTGAGTTGAAGACTGGTATCTGACTTTGTTGCACCTAGTTCCAGCTAGGGAGACCAGAGCAAGCTCGGGGGTCCTGAGGAGTCGTTGTCTGAGTGCTTTTAAGGAGTTGGTAGGGAGGAACGGCCTCCCATTGCTGTTGTTGTCCACAGTTTAAACAAGTTCTGTCACTTATCTCTTTATGTTTAATGAGTATGAATGGTTTCATGTTAGGTTTTGTTATATGACTGAATAGTTAGTTAGTTTAGTAATGTGAGTATCTCAGGTTATTAGTAGTTAATCTATGGCTAAGTTAAAGAATTACTGTGTTTTTCCACATCTGGGTTCACCAGACCGTACTCCAGCACAATATCTCAGTATTGAGAAGTAGTATCCTTCTGAACCGAGTTTTCTATGTAGTTACTTACAGTAACTACAAGTGCTTCACCAATTCATAAGTTATTTTCTTATAGTCTTAAAAACTACTTCCTAGTACTGTATCTTTGTTTCCAATAAATGCTACTGTACAGGATAGAAAGTAGAAGTTAGACTAGAAATCATATTTTTTTATTATATAGTTTCCTTCCTTGTATTTGGATTATTTCATATCTAAAAATGAACTCAAAGCAAGAACAAGTTACAGAGCTTTTATTTCTCTTTATTCAGATTATAAACATGTTAATAGTTGTACTTATAGAACATTTGTAAGTAAACATTATAACTAAGAAAATAAACTAATTACAGCAGACATAGAAAGTATAGTATAAACTACAGAAGATTCAAATAATAAATACCATTTCCAAAAGTATTATAAAATAAAACTGAGTAAATACTCTGAACAAATATTAATATGTGTGTTCATAAGATAATCGTAGATAGAGATAACATTAAATGCTGAACTTAGATAAATATTATCATAACTAAGAAGGTAATTAAATTATAAAAGAAAATAGACAGTATGATGTAAATTACACCAAAGTTAATTAATAAGTATTTTTATAGATAAACTGGTGGATTTACACTCAGGTTATTAATACAGAAACTACATTATTCACAGAAAGTTATGGTAGTAATTTATTTAGGTAATACAAGAATGTTATCACTAATAACATAAGTAGTATTTTATTGCTGTCCACAGATTTTGGAACTAATCTTACTGTTTGCATTTAAGCATAGGTATACTAACAGTATTCAGATTTAATGAAAAGAAGAATTTAAAACCTATATTATTATCAGGGTATAAACAGTGCACTATTGACAATTTCTTACTAATAAGAAGGTTAAATTAGAAACTAGATAATAACACTTATTTCAGTATACAAATCAAATGTTTATCTGTGCAGGAAGAAAAGACAGAAGTACAGGATGCTCGACAGTCGAGCTTAATTGCTTAAAACTTAATCAGTAACCCTATTGTGACAGATGCTTTCTTATCTTAAATCTCTTTTAACATTAAAAGAAATAAGAACATTATTACATCCTTCACTGCCATTTAGGGTTAAACCCTACAAAATCCAAGTTATTTATAAGTAAATCAATTAATGGTAAATTAACAGTATTTTTACTCACAGTTACATTTATAAGAATAAAAATTAAACATAATAAACATTTTAAACTGCTATAGTATAAACAAGTAAGGAATGCAGGAAAAGATTCCAGTAACTAGTTACGGGTATAATAACCGAGGGTAAATACCGAAATCTTTACAAAATACACAAATGTATTAATTGTAAATAAAATCCAGTGTTGTAGTTTTACCCTCGGCAGAACAAAAATTTATACAAAGGCTTATAGCCTGTTCCATCTTATAAACATAATAAATACGAAGGCTTACAGCCTGTTCAGCTTTATAAACATCATAATAATTACAGATAAGTTTTTACACTCACGGTCGAAGCCGTAGAGCTCTGCTTGAGAGCTAGGGCATTAACCCACTTTTGCATAACATAAAAACAAACAACCAAAAGCCATGAGGGTCAATAAGGGCCACAATGACCAACCCCTCACAATCCTTAAAGGATTCACACAAAGTGGACAAGCTGTGGAGGGACCTGGGCTTACTGTGGCCCGTGTTGTTGTAACCCTCGTTCTTTTGTTTATAGAGGAAGATAATAGGTATACTTGCATAACCATGTTCAAAGCCGACTGTTAGTCACTTAATAATATAAAATAAGTGAAATAACTTTTATGATAACTCGACAGTAAAGAAAATGAGTATACCTGGTTATTCTAGCAGCGAATATTTTTTTCCACACAGTGATGCCGCGACCAACCTGAGCAAGGAACCTGCCAATCGATGGCAAAGGAGCGGTGTTGTTAAACTTTTAACCACTGACAGCAAAAGAAACCCCAGCAATTCGAGGGACAGGGTCAAACCCTTCAACTAAAATCTCTTCCTGGCAATTAACCCACCGTCTACAGATAGCGTATTCCATGTTCCATTGAAGGAGGATTCACTCTCATAAGAACGACGAAGGGTAAGGACTGTCAGACCAGAGCCCAAGTTAAACAACGGAGGTATGGCCAAGATGAGTAGCGAGTCATTCAACACCCTAATCTCCCACTCAGCGCAGTAGCAGAGTTCATGAAGAGCTGGAGCAGCAGGAGGACTAACAGGAAACAATGCTACAACAAAAATGGACCAGGATGGTTTGCAGAGCGGCCAAAGGCCCGAGGGCAAAGGAGAAATGATAATTAGGGTTGAGTCAACAGTTTTATAATGCCAATGCATGGCTAAAACGTGACCATGTAGTCCTTCAAATACTTTACATGCAGTGGGTAACATTCTATAGTTCCACGACCAAATCCTTTGACTGATCCATAAACCAAATCATCGCGTGGAAAGCCCGTAAGGTTCATTATACCATGGTTTTACCTGCGATATGATTTCAACCTTGTAACATTAGTTTAATGTTTATAAACCTTGCACAATAGATATTGCTTGTGATATAGTCTCGTTACATAAACATGGAGTTTATTTTAAGTTTCAAGGAGCTATAAAGCATTGGATTAGGGTATGGCATAGTTGTTTTTAACCCACAACTACAATGCCAATTGTCTTAAACTTTAAATGAAGGTAAGAGACATAACTATTCTTTAAAGGTATATAATTGATGGTATTTAAATTATGTTATTCATAAATTTGATTTGGTTTACTCTAGTTCATATCTTGGATACTTATGAATAGATTGATAACTTTACCTTTCAAAGTCTTAGAATCCTTATGGTGACAATTAGACTTTTGTCACTCTCTAAGCCCAAAATTTATAAAAGACTTCATAAGTTAAGGTATGATAGGTAGCTTGAATATTCTTTTTACCTTCTTTGTTTGCTAATTTAGTCTTGAGATTTCATGAAGGGGTCAAATATCATAAGTCTAGGACTGATCCTAAAGGTGTTTGGTTTCCATCCAAATGATATTCTTGGAATGAGATTAGTTTTCTAAAATAATGCAAACTCTTAAACTATTAAAGGAATACTTGTATCAAACCATAACTCGTAAATGCTTAAGTAAGAAAAATATGGATCGATACTAGTAATATTTACCAGTTGAAAATCTGAATAAGATGCCGTCTAAACATGGAATATTACTGTAACTTTGAATAATAGAAGTAAACCTTTGACATTGTGATATTTCTACCATGCTAGCTGTTAAGTAAAGAAATAATTATTACGTTCTTACACTTACCTTCAGTATGGACATTTAATGATTTCGAACTTTGTAGACTTGTTAAACTCTATGTTTCTGTATAGAATAGTTAACTACCATCTCTATGTGTAGAATTCAATTCTCTAGCATTAAGTCTCAAAGAAAAATTTAGTAAAAATGATATCTCGAGAAGCATGGTAATTCTGTCTAGCATATATGTACTTTTACTAATCAATTTATATGCAGCAAATCGTATTGTAAACTTCTGAGACTTGTTAGCATCAAACCGTACTTCTTACCTGTATACCTGTAATAGAAGAAAACTGCTGCGTTAGCTCAGAAGCTAAGTAAGCCCAGTCCTTCATGACAAACCCACCTTGTGTCGCAAATAGAAAAACAATTAGTAACTGAAAAGAAACTACTCTTTAAAGTGAAGTATAATCAAAAGATCATTCAGTTACATCTCTAGTAACATAAAAAAAATCAAACAGTTAATGACTGCATTAAATGAGAATTTATGTTATTTTAAAAAAAAAATTAAATTTTTGGGGTTATGACAGGCTCACTAAAACTGAGAACGTGTTCGACATTGATCTCTAGGATCACCAGCAAGATCACCAGCTTCTTCACATGTTGAACGGACCCATCAAGGAAGTATTGATGCTGGTGCAACTGGAGGAACATGAGCAGGCGGAGGTGGATTTTCATCCTCACTATCATCATCAGAAAATGGAGTTGGAAACCTGTCAAGGAAGTTGGAAGAAGAAGAAGAAGAAGAATGCACAATCGCTGAATCAGGCTCACAGGCCAAAGACGGCACACCCGCCAAGTTAGGCTCATAGGCCAAGAGATTTTCATCAAATTTAACATCTCTTCTAATGATTATATCATGAGAATGTGGCTGAAGAAGTATATAACCTTTTACTTCTTCAGAATATCCAACAAATATGCACTTTTCACTTTTAGGCTGCAATGGTTTCCGTTTTTCATTCGGAATGTGAGCCCATACTTTACAACCAAACACACAGAAGTGACTTACATCTGGTTTAATTTTACTCCATTCTTCTTCCAGTGTTATACCTTGTAAAACTTTAGTGGGTGTGCGATTAACTATGTAATTTGCACAATTTATGGCCTCATCCCAATATTGAAGACCTAGCCCCTTAGATTGGATCATACAATTAGCCATTTCTTTTAAAGTGTGGTGCTTCTGTTTAGCTACACCATTTTGTTGTGGTGTATATGGAACTGTGTGTTGTTGTTGGATTCCTTGTTCAGTGTAGAAAGTAGTGAACTTGTTGTTAACATATTCTCCTCCATTGTCAGATCTTAACTTAATAATTTGATGACCAGATTGTTTTTCAGCAAGGGCCTTGTAGGCCAAGAACATGTTAAATACTTCTCTCTTAAGTTTTAGGAAGTAAACCCAAGTGCATTTGGAGTAGTCATCAATGAAAGTTAAGAAAAATTTGAAACCAGAAAAGGAAGCAGATGGAAGAGGGCCACACAATTCACTATGCATGAGCTCCAAGGGAACCAAGGCGTTCCAAGAGGCACGTTTGTCAAAACTGTCTCGATGATGTTTTCCAAGTACACAACCGGAACAAACACCATCCTTGCAAGATACCATCAGAAGACCAGTCACCATATTGTCTTTACATAGTTGTTGCAATGAGTGATAATTTAAGTAACCAAATCACTCATGCCAAAGTTTGTCAAGTTATCACTATGAGCAACAAAAACTGAAGGAAAATGTGATGACCCAAAGTTGTTAAATTTGTACAACCTGGTAATATCATCAACAGTTCCAGTAGCAAGGAAATTTTGAGGATTTTTAAAATCCTTGATTACAACTTGGTGAGGTGTAAACGTCATAGTTTTACCTTCACCTAAATGAGTAATTTGATAGACTGATAACAAATTGCAGGAAATTTTTGGAACACATAGTACATCACTGAAATGACCATTTTGTAATGGAATTGTTCCAGATCCTACAACACTTAGAGATCTATCATCACCAACAAATATTTTCTTGGTGTTACATTCATGCATAGTAGAAAATATGGCTTGATCCGTAGCCATATGATAAGATGCTCTAGAATCAGTGAGCCATTCATTTGAAGTAGAAGAAGAAGATGCAGTATAAGGATGATGTGGTGCTTCTTCATTGCTACTTCCAAGGCCGTCATCTTTTTGAAACACTTAGATTCATCATGATTATCTTTCCCACAAAAATTGCAATGACGCTCAATCTTCTTTCCTTTTGGCTTGGATCCTTTGTCATTTTTATTAATTCTTGCACATGATCTAGGAACTAAGATTCAATCTCATCAAAGAATTATTAACAATTACCCATGAATTGGAAATTTTCAGGAACCAAATAAGTTTCCTCTCTGTATATTATATAAACAATAAAGGATTACAATTCCCATGCATGAGCCATAGCTTAACTCAATGAAGAATTCGAATAACTAAGGGACAATTCGAATTCCCATGCATGAGTCTAGCTTAACTGACTCTTTGCCATGCAATACCACTCAGTTAACCACTTGACAAAAAAACCTTAATTGACTCACCAATCCTAACTGAAGTTGGAGTGCAATAAATGACTTAATCTCAACTGAAAGAGATCAAACACATGTCATAGCAACCAACCATCAAGTGCTAGTACTGCATGACTCCAATAAACCTTGATGAGGTTAACTAAAGCTGAACTGACCATCAGAAGTTGGTGAAGGCGCCTAGTTCACTCCAGTTCATTAAATAATAATAAAATAATCAATAAATAATGATTAAATAATATATTTAATGCATGGAGGCACCTTAACTGACTATAACTTATTGGTTGAACTGAAAGTAACCCCCAGTTAGCAATTAGGTGCATGAATGTCAACCAGATCACCCCTGGAGTGCTCCAATTAGCCTCCTTAACTGTAGGAAAGGCTAAGTTAGCCTCCTTGACTGTAGGTAGGCGTGGGAGTGACTGGGATGATGGTAATTAATGGTCCTTGATGTCAATTAAACTTAGGATAGTGGTTTAACTAGGCCAATTTGACTGAAGAGTGTGTATGATGGTAAATGTCTCCAACAATTTTTTAAAGAAGGAGCTGACTAAGAGGGTTTGGGACCCTTGTTGTTTGGCTTATTATTGTTAAAATTCTGTTTCTTGGGAGGCTTAGAATTTTCTTTCTATTGGGACAATAAGGCTTTCCCAGATGTATCTGCATTGTTAATTATGTTGATGCAATTGTAACTTCATAATGTATTTCTTATATATTGTAACCCGATGTTTATTCTGGGATGTATTGTAATGTATTTGAGTCATGTCATGCCCCGATGTTCTGATCGGGAATTTTATATAATGAGAAAGTCATGTCAAGTCATTGTGGGTAACCCTCATATTGGTCAAGGGTTAAAGTCCCCATAGTTGTGGGGCCCTTGGGTTATTAGACTATCCTAGTGAAGTCGACCCTAGGTGAGTCATTGTAAGTCAGGGCAATAGTCCCCACCATTGTGTTACCCTCCTATTGGTCGGAGGAGGCAAAGTCCGCACAAGTGGTGGGGCACTAGGGTTACTAGACACTCCTAGAGATGTCGGCTCTAGTAAGTAATTGTTAAGTGAGGATGACATGTTGGAGTGCCCTTCAATTGAACGGAAGAATATAAATAGAGAGTGAGAGTCTCTCTATTTATCACTTGCAACACATCACTCTCTCACTCAAGTGTGGCGCCTAAGTGAGGAAGGAAATACACTAGGACTAGATAAGAAGAAGATTACTGTTGTCGGGAGTGCATCTTGTTGTTTTCTGGTTTTACCATTTTGTGCTGATTCTATCTTTGAGGAAGTTGCGGGGTTTTATCCTTTATGGTTTCCCCGATCAAAACTTTGTGTCTCTTGTCTCTTGTGATGTGCTTATGTTTTATTGCTGTGCTTGTTATTCTCTCAGTGAAAAGATCCTAAGATCATAATGCTAGCTTATATGATGAAAAACTAACATGGTTCAGAGCTAACCTGAGAAGAAGACATTGTGCAGCTACAGAAGCTAGGGATTCTTACTTTTTGGTTCTCTCTCCACAATCTATCAGCAAAAGTATGCTAGGCTAAATCTCCATTGAAGGGTGCTTCTTTCTGTCGAAGCGGAAATTGATTCCGAGCATTTTCAGTTTTCGGTGCGGAAATTAGGGCTTTGTACAGAAGAGGAATTTTTGAGTGAGACCAGCATATGATTTTTCTCCTCATCAAAATCAAATTTTAGAGAACTGGATCAAGAAATTTGGTTGGGTGAAACTCCGGGAAAGTCAAACCCTAGTTTGACCCTGAGCTTGAAAAACCCTAAATACTAAAACTGATACGTTTTGGTACAGTTGCTATATTCTGAGGTTGATGAATTCTCAGAAGCTAAAAATTGTAGGGGCTGAAGATAAAATCCTGAAGAAAACTATGTCCAAAACTCATTCTCAGATTCGCTATATTTTGGGAGATATGATCCCTCCAAGTTAGGGTTCCATCCTCTTCCAGAATTCATCCTTAAACAGGACACCTGAGGAGAATTGAAATATCTTGGGCTACAGAGGTCCAAATGGAATTCCTGAAGATGTTCCAAAAATTTCATGGAATTTAATTTCGTTGGTGTGAATATCAGACTCAGAAAATGAACTAGTGACACGTGGCATGCCGTACAACTTTGTTGTTCTGAACAGTCCTCTAACAGGTCACATTGGGAAAATGATCATAAATCCCAAATGGTGAAATAAATTCTGATGAAACATGTGGTGTTGGATCAGGGACATGCGCGGTTACCTCAGTACAAAATTTTAGACATATAGGAGTATAAATTCTAGATATATCACAGAAACAGTAACGGGCATTGCTACAGAAGAAATTGGAAAATTAGGGCTTCCTGTTCCGGGAGCTTCCCTCCACTATTTTCAGAAAAGGAGTACATTGGACAGCTCCATTTGAAGAGATATATCTATCTATCTAATCAGATCTAAAATATTCCAAGTTCTAAAAATTAGGGTTTCTGTGACAAACCCTAGATCAGCCAGCTCTGAAACTAGGATGGTCACCTCAAATCGGTAAGATCTAATCCTTTGCTATTTTCATTTGAGGTTCTCATTTTAAAGTGATCTATCACATCATTTTGATGATAAGCTTGGTGACGTTCACAACCTCCAAGCATTGAAGTATTTGATCTCTCTGAAGAAAATGGATTGGACACCTACATGAGTATAAAGGTTCTAGTTCCAGAGGGAGATAAGGCTAGAAGCCTTACACAAGAAGAAATTGGTCAAGGCCAAGAAGATCATTGCTGATTCAGTCATGAATCAACTTGTATTACAAGTGTCTCCCCAAAGACACCAAAGATGTTTTGATTCCTTGACCAAGCTATTTGAAGGAAAGAACAAAAATTAGAATATGACCTTAAGAAACCAGTTGAAGAATGTGAAGATCCAGAATGCAGAGACCATGCAGTCATAAGAGTCTCTCAAATCAAGAACAACTTGAAGTGGTAAAAGAAAAAGTGAAGAATGCAGAAGTGGTGATGGCCACCTTGAATGGCCTCCCAGGATCGTGGAATTCATTCATTCAAGAAATGTGTTCCAGAAGGAAGTGATTACTTTCAGCAGACTCTAGGAAGAAGAAGAAGCTCGACTCATAAGAAGAGAAGAGAAGATGGAAGCAATTGAAGATCAAGCTCTCACCATCCAAAGAAGATCCCTCAATCGATGGGGAATATGAAGATCTCAACTCTTGAAGAAATTCTTATCCATCCTAGCATTTGGATAAGAAACGATGCTATCATGAATGAAGAAGACGATGAAGCTGAAGGCTCAAGAAGGAGTATACCCACGAAACAAATAAAGATAAGTATTCAATTGTCATTTCATGATATTGTTTTTTTATGCATTTGTTTATATTCAGTTGATGTATCATGCATGATAGGATGTTTGCATTAACGATAGTATACTACTAATATGCATGTGATGGGTAAGTAGCTCGTGGTGCTATACAAATTCTCCATTGCTACTTATCTAGAATGAAACCTCTTTGCTGACATATTGGATTAGTGCACAATCTCAATGTTGTCCTGGTAGAGATGGAAGGAATCTAGAAAGTTTCAGTGAGATATGGATGAATGTTGTATTGGCTAAAGTAGTTGCATGATCATATATTTATGCATAATTATTTTCCAGTATGAATATTCCTTATGAAATGTTCTAACCATACAAATGCATTTGACTTGTAGGAAAGATCGCATACATAATCACCTACAAGCAAAGAAGAATGAAGACTTGTTCCGAAGAACAAGTGACGACATTTCAAGACAAAGATTAAATATGATGAATGCAGTGACATCATTGATGCAGAACCTTCCAGCCATAAATAAGTAACTAAGAAGAAATGGAAGAACAGTTCAAGAAGAATGATGTCAGGGCGTAGTATTGAGACATGAAGAGAAGTTCATAGTTCCATCATGCAGTAGATGGAAACATCATGGGATACAAATCAAGATTCGTAGCATGAGGCTTCTCACGAAAAGAAGGCCTAGACTACGATGAGACATTTGCAGCCAGTAAGAGTTGAAACACATACATGATGAGCCTGATGAAGATCTTAACCTTTGCTACAAGGTTGAAGATGCAAGTCTATACACTAGATGATCACATAGAATATTAGTAGCATAGGAAGCTACTTGTCACTCCGGTACAGAATGTTTTCAGTGCATAGAGCACAAAAGATAGAGGGAGTATGATTCTTCGCTTTAGAGGGAGTGACTATAGAATATCTTGAGGTTCGACATGGTACGACAGGATGGGCAGATTACTGATGAATCTAGGCTTTACTAAGAGTAAAGTGGATTCCAATATTTGCTTCAAGGTTGAAGGCGGAAGACCAGTGATGCTCATGTTATGTGTCGATGCACTATTTTCTAGGCATGGAGGTGTGGACAAGGGAAGTATGCATTAGATAGCCTGAATAGGTTCAGGATGATGGAATGCATGACCACACCTATGGCATCGAACCTGAAGCTGTTAAGTGATGCTTCATCAGAGACGGTTGATGCTATGATGTATTGATGATTGGGTCCTTGATGTACCCAAGACCAGATATTTGCTTTGTTGTGAAGACATTTGAGACATGTTCACCTAATGGTTGCAAAGCATGCAGGGGTACAATTGATTATGGGCTCAAGTACGATGCGAATCAGAAGATTAACCTAGAGGGTTATGTTGATTCAGATTGGGCAGGCAGTGCCATCGATAGGAAGAGCACTTCAGGGTGTTGCTTCAGTATGGGATCAGGTATGATCTCTTGGTTTAGCAGGAAGCAATCATGTGTGGCACTGAGTACAACTGAAGCATAGTATGTCGCAGCTTGTTCAGCTAGTTGTGAGGAAGTATGGCTGCGGAAGCTACTGTCCGATATATTTGATCTCCAGTTGGATGTTACTTGTATACATTGTGACAACTAGAGTTGCGTGAAGTTTTCAGAGAATCTAGTGTTCCATGAAAAGTCGAAGCATATCGAGATCAAGTATCACTATATCATGGATATGGTGCAGAGAGGAGCAGTGAAGCTCCAGTATGTTGCGATGGAGGATCAGATAGCTGATGTGTTGACGAAGCCATTAGCCAGAGTGAAGTTTGAGTACTTTAGGGAGAAGCTTGGTGTTCTCCAGATCGAGGATTCCTCCAAGGGAAAGTGACGAGTCCCAAAGCCATTCTGACGAGCAGGTCAGATGTAAGGGCTGAGCCATTCTGTCATGGTGAGAGGATTCAGTTCCTTCAATGTCAGATATGAGTGCTAGAGATCCATAGCCATTCTGACATGGTGAGAGGATTGGTTCCTTCCATGGTCAGATGTAAGGGCTGAGCCATTCTATCATGGTGAGAGGATTTGGTTCCTTCCATGTCAGATATGAGTGCTGACTGCCATTCTGGGAATGGAGGCACCTGGTCAGTTACCAGGAACACTCAGTCTGGGACTGAGAGAGCCATTCTGACATGGTGAGAGGATTGGTTCCTTCCATGGTCAGATGTAAGGGTTGAACCATTATGTTCATGGCTAAAGGATTTAGTTCCTTCCATGTTAGATGTGAGTGTTGGCCATTCCGACGAGTAGGTCAGATGTAAGGGCAACTGCCACTCTCAGGGAGAGTGGAGGCACATGGTCTGTTACCAGGTAGCTCAATCAGGGACTGGGGGCCATTCTGACAAGGGTGTAGGATTCAGTTCCTACCAAGTTAGATGTGAGTGCATGCCATTCTGTCGAGTAGGACAGATGTAAGGGAAACTGCCACTCTCAGGGAGAGTGGAGGCACCTGGTACATTACCAGGTAGCTCAGTCAGGGACTGGGGGCCATTCTGACGAGGGTGTAGGATTCAGTTCCTACCAGGTCAGATGTGAGTGCAAACCCTTCCATCACTGTGATAAGATGTGTTCTTGTCTGGATGGATGTAAGTGTTGAGCCTTTTCACAGATGTTAGTGATGTGATATCCTACCATGCTGGTGAATGTGAGTGCTGGGCCTTTCTGATGTGATTGTAGTTTACTACATGATCAGATGTGAGTGCTGGGCGTGCCTTTCTGGCAAGTAGGTCAGATGTAAGTGTTGGGCGAAGACCTACCTAGTGGCTAGGCATACAACCATCATGAAAAAGGGCTGGCTCTGTAGAACTTCCCATGACAATATAGTACACACATGATGATGACCAGAGATGATCCAGATCGAGCTATGATCCAGATCCAGTTATGATGACTCCGAGAGATCTAGATCGAGTGATGATCTAGATCCAGCAGTGATGATCCGGATTGAGAGATGATCTAGATCCAGATCCAGATCGAGTGATGATCCAGATCCAGTCTAGTGATGATCCAGATCAAGAGATGATCCAGATCCAGTGATGATGATCCAGATCCAGTGATGATCTATATCTAGTGACGATGTTCCAAATCGAGTATGATCCAGTGACGATCGAGTATGATTCAGTGACGATGATCTAGATCGGGTGATGATTCAGATCCAAATGAAAGATGACTTGAAAAATGAAAGATGACTTGAAGATAAAGATGACTTGAAGATAACGAGGACTTGACGATGACCTAGATGATACAAAGAAGAATACTTGTGCTGATATATATTGTGTCGAGAAAATACCTTCCTAGTTAAGAGGGAGTGTTGATGTAATTGTAACTTCGGAATGTATTTCTTATCTATTGTAACCCGATGTTTATTCCGGGATGTATTGTAATGTATTTGAGTCATTTCATGCCCTGATGTTCCGATCGGGAAGTTTATATAATGAGAAAGTCATGTCAAGTCATTGTGGGTAACCCTCATATTGGTCAAGGGTTAAAGTCCCCATAGTTGTGGGGCCCTTGGGTTATTAGACTATCCTAGTGAATTCAATCCTAAGTGAGTCATTGTAAGTCAGGGCAATAGTCCCCACCATTGTGTTACCCTCCTATTGGTCAGAGGAGGCAAATTCCCCACAAGTGGTGGGGCACTAGGGTTACTAGACACTCCTAGAGATGTCGGCTCTATTAAGTAATTGTTAAGTGAGGCCGATGTTGGGGTGCAATTCAAGTGAACGGAAGAATATAAATAGAGAGTGAGAGTCTCTCTATTTATCACTTGCAACACATCACTCTCTCACTCAAGTGTGGCGCCTAAGTGAGGAAGGAAATACACTGGGACTAGACAAGAAGAAGACTACTGCTATCGGGAGTGCATCTTGTTGTTTTTTGGTTTTACCATTTTGTGTTGATTCTATCTTTGAGGAAGTTGCGGGGTTTTCTCCTTTATGGTTTCCCCGATCAAAACTTTGTGTCTCTTGTCTCTTGTGATGTGCTTATGTTTTATTGCTGTGCTTGTTATTCTCTCAGTGAAAAGATCCTAAGATCATAATGCTAGCTTATATAATGAAAAACTAACAAATTATTCCAAGATGAATGAGCTTATCTTGCTCTCTAATTAAGGAATCACAAAAGGATTCAAGACTAGGCTCTTGATAGCTAGTTGTAGTCAAGATATCTTTTATGGAGTAGAATGTAGATACAAACAAAGAATATGCAGGTCCGAGTTTAGAAAGAATATGATAAATACATTGTTTGTCTTCTTTCTTAATCTTGCATTCTTCACATAAGAGTCTAAGAGTTTTATACTTAGATAAATAGTCTTGAATGCATGAAAAATCAATTGGATTCATAGAAATCAACTCATTCTCAAGTTGATGACCTCGAATTTCATTATGTTTACCAAACACAGATTGCAAATTTTCCCAAGCTTTATCAGGCTCATCAATTCCAGATATGTGGAATTGCAAATTAGTAGAGATTGACATCTCAATCAATCCGCGAGCTTCATCACATCTATTTTTCCATTTAATTTTCTTATCATCATCAGTGGGTTCTATTTATTTTCTTGAGGTAATTCTAAAAAGTTCCCTACTTCATAGAACATACTCCATACAAGATTTCCATGAGAAATAGTTAGAACTTGTAAGTATAATATCACAAGGGGAGGCCATACTGTAAAATAATGGCTGAAAGAACATAAACTGATTGTCTGGATGCAAAGAGCTCGAAAAAATATGCGGTTTAAAAAAATGGCACTGAAAACTGATTCTGGATTATGAAGTTATGCTTGATCAAAGAAAATGTTGAAGATGTCCTCAATAGTGACGTGGAAAATATTAGCTTGACCAACTAAAAAAAAGAACCCCCTTCTTCCCAAGATAAACCTTTGACAATCACTTACAAGAAAGCTGTTTTTTAACTGAATCACTTTTTGTAAACTAAGTGATGTTCACTTTTACAATAATGTTACTTTTTAAATAGTGCGGCAATAAATTAAAATAATTAAGTGACTCACTTTTATTTTATTTTATTTTATTCAAGTGAAATGCACTTTTACAATAAGTAACTTGAAAATAGAAATTGCATGCACTAAAAAGTAACTTGATAAAACTTGAACTCAAGACTTATTAAAGAATAAAGCAACTTTGAACCAAGTGAGCTAAGTTTAAAAGGTACATAAAAGAATGGAAAGAGGAAGGGGGATTTTTTTTAAACTCTTCTCTCTCATTCTCCGCACTTGCCTTTTTTTCTGTAAATCACAAAAAAAATGAAAAAAAATAAAAATTTCCACACTATGGGTGGGGTTAGATCTTGGTTAGCTTACCCGGAACGTCTACGTTTTCAATTTTTCTCACTGTTTCTGATTCCCTGTGATCGCACAAGGTGCACGACAAAGAGCATATGTAGCCGAGAAGAAAAGAAAAAAAACAAAAAAAACTTTCCCTTGCTGTTTCTGATTCGCCGCGATCGCGCAAGGTGCACGACAAAGAGAATACGTAGCTAGGGAAGGCAACAGTCCGAGACTAAAACAATAAAGATCTAATAATAAAACTGATAAAATATGACAGATTTAAAAAAAAAATTAAACAAATTCGTCACTGTAACATTATACCTTCAGATTTGCCGAAATGGGTGTTTTTGGAACAAACGGAAACGATTTTCGATGAAAAAAAACTATTTCCCAATTTAAATGGTGCTCTAGATGCAATGGAATAGCTCCCATAGGCCAAAAATGCACAAAAAATCCAAAACCAGAAACCCTTTCAAAGTTTCAGCAACAACAGTTCCATATCTTGATCAAAACCGAAAGCAGCTCTTCATAAATGCTCTAATACCATGTTCGGGTACACAAGGTACTCCCAAAAGACCGAACATCTAGAGCAACCACTTCATACAAATGAATCACAGCTCAATACATCGATGTTTATCACGTGGTTAAAACCCTCAATAGGCAAATAGTCCACGGCCCCAGCCAAATAGCTACTTGGAGCAATTTATTATGCAAAAGAAAGAAAGTTACATGAGCTTCTCATAATCGATCAACTAGCCAAGGACCCTCCATGCTCTTTAAATAGAAATCATGGACCAATCAAGTCTTAAGCAACGGATCAATGGTAGGTATGATCTAAGAGAAGTTGAACCATCAGATCACTTTATGTCTAGAGCATATTGTGACCATCGGATTAGAATATTTACAAATGCTTACTAATGCATACTAAAGAAGCACACTTTACCTAACGGATATATTACACAAGTTGATCTTAACTAACTCCTAAGTGTCTAAATATCCTAACAGGAGGAACAGGTTGTATCTATAGAAGCAATCGAGAGTTTTGCTGCAAAGTTCAAGAAAGAATTCTCTCTTGTCACTATTGTTTCGATTTGTGGCAGTAGTAGACCTATGGATGAAAGGAACTGGATAGTTGAGAGTGTGTATTGTGAGCACATGACTGATATGCGAGATGCATTCCTCAATTTAGAGATTATTCTAGATAATCTCATAGAATATGGAGAGGGCATAGTTTATGTAGTCAGATAGATGGGAGGAGTATGATTCCATCTAGAGTTTGAAGAGCTTTTGTAGGTATTAGAAGTGATATTTGTTTCGAGGTTGAGAAATAGCCGCATTAGAGGAAATTTCAACTCAAAATGGGCCTTTTAACTCTAATTCAAATTCCATGTCATCATGTGTTAGCCAATTAAATTGCTTTAAATTTGAAATACCGTATAAGTCTTAAACACCTTTTTAATATAAATTTGGGGATAGGTATCATAAAAAAAACTACTTTTTTTGTTTGTATTTTCGACATATCTCCGTGTGTTTTTACTCAAATTTCGATCAGGAGAGATCGCTGGATGAAAAATTAAATTACGCATCCAACGAGTACCCACTCAGAATACTTTTGACGTACCTCGCTACCCCCAAAATAAGAAATACCTGAAAAAATGTGATGATGATGTCATCATCACATTTTTTTAGGTATTTCTTTTTTGGGGGGTAGAGGGGTATGTCAAAAGTATGCTGAGTAGGTACTCATTGGATGCGTAATTTAATTTCACATCCAATGAGATCTCCTGATCGAAATTTGAGTAAAAACATGGGGAGATATGTCGAAAATACAAACAAAAAAATAGTTTTTTTCTTTTCTTCCTCCAAAATTAATAAATATTATTTTATTAATTTTTCTTAGAAGGCCCATTTTGAGTTGAAATTTCATCTAATTGAGACTCTCCATTCCAGTCTTGGAGGGTGCAGGGTATGTAGTGGTGTTCAAGAGTGAACATGTATATATCTACCCAGTGGGAGTGAATTCGGTTGATCCAGTGTTGATTGGTCATCAAAGAGATGAAGAGTACATGGTGCATGGTCATCCTACATATGGAGGATCTGGGTCGATGACAGGATCAGAGTTTGAGATAGACGGAGAGGATGAATCTCCAAGGATTTATATAGTGTCGAGTATTCATTCCTTAGTTCAAACAGGAGAGTGAGATGCTCCAAAGAATGCAGTGGTACCAGGTATCTAGTCTTTGATTCAAGGGAGTGTGCAAGCATCTACTTCTTCTAGTGTTGGTAGGAGAGTCAAATGGTATGACTTGTCACTAATAGATGAGAGAGGTCAAACTTCTTGACATGAGGCACCAGTGTATATTACAGGTTTTGTAGAGGGATAACTTCCAAAGATAGAGGGAGCTTCTACCATAGATAGTGTGATACTAGAGTGTGATTCTGGTGGAGGACAAGCTAGAAATACTTCTTGCAAGAAGAAGAAGTGGCGAGTGTTGATTCTCAACATGTCCTTCATGCAATGTTGCATAACATGAAAATACTTTAAATTTGACCTTTCAAGAGAGGAGTTTAGAAAGTGTGGGAATTATTACATTATGTGAGAAGCACATGAGCAAATTACCATCTTTGGCGGAGAAACAATTTATCTTCTTCGAGGCTAAGTTGGGAGTGAGGGAGAACATCTTCCTAGGTAAGAGGAAATGTTGAATTTTTGTACCAAGGGAAGTGTTCCCCTAGTGACTTTATGCCTTAGTCACTAAAGAGGGGACAAGTTACATGACCCTTGTATTAATTACTTGAGATGAGTAATTAATGCACTTTAGAGAATATAGTGATTTTTTAAATAAATTTAAGTGGAGTTGAGAGGGGAAATATGTAATGGAGAGAAAAGTGATATTTCTCATCCATTAATGAGAAAAAACTAGATCAAATGTGGTCCCTTGATCTAGTGACCTTTCAGAGACCCTAAGAAGGTGAAATGAAAAGTTAAGGGAAACAATAAAAAAGGCACCCATTCCTCATTTTGCAACCAAGAGAGTTGGAGAGAAAATTTGAGAGAGAAGAGAGCAATTTGACTTCTTGAGAGGAGAAGAAGAAAAACACATGAGAGAGAAACAACATACAAACACGAATTCCAAGAATCCATACAACAGGTTTGTACACCATTTCTAGGAACTTTTTTTTAGAAGAAAAATAGGGCACACCTTTCCAGGAAGCAACACAGGTTGTAATATCTATTTTTTTCAAAATATGTACAGTGGCACAATTTTTGAGCTCTTTATAGTCAAATCCGTATAGTTTTTTCACTATTGTTTTGGCGTGAATTTCGAGAAAAATTTCTATGTTTCCCGAAAGAGATAAGTTGTAATTTTTGTGTTGCACTTTATTTTGCTGAAGAAATAAAAGAAATCTCTCTCAAATAGGTTTTCCCCATGTGGGTTTTCCTTGGGAAATTTCCCAAAACTATTGTGTCTGAAATTTTCTATGTGTGATTGTCCTAAAAATTTTGTTAGTGAATTTTTCCAGTGTTTCATGTACAATTGTTTTATGAGAAATCAAATCATCTATAACATAAATGTTTATTTGGTTGGGCATTAAATAATGAGAAAGAGACTTGAAACTAGGGTGGGAAAAGACACCTAAAATTAACATGGTTGCAATATAAATTTCACTGTAATTGCATGAATGGTATAGATGTAGGGAAAATAATTGCATGAAGAATATAGTCATGTTTAATTAGCTACCAGAATGCTTTATTGGGAGGATAGAGTTGCATGAAAGGATATGATTGTGTAATCACGAGTATTGAAATTTTTATCTAAGTAAATAGATAATGTGATTGTATCACGGTAATTTTATTGTGATCATAATGAATACAAAGTAATTGTATTTCTTTGCCTTGAGATATTAACAATTGATAGTGGTTGAATTATTTTTCATTATAATTCAGACATCACTTTAGTGATCGTTGTAAATACTACAATGAAAAGATTAAATGCATGGATACGCATGAATTGTTTGTATTCTTGGAAATTCATATTGCAGGTACAATTGTCTTAGACATGGCAATGTGGGTATGTCCATAATAAAGACTAGAATATAATATGTGAAAAGGACAAACGTTATGAGAAATATCTCATGGCTATGAAATCTAATTTTTATAGGGACATATTTGACTTTTTTGCTAATTATTGCTAATGATTGTTTAGTTGATATAGAATTGTGTCAAGAGGACATCTTGTACATGGATTTCCATGTTATGGAAGCAATTTTAAAACCATAAGGGACATACTAATACCACCTACAAGAGCCAAACAATATGAGGATGGCCTCAAGTTTAAATAAATCAAATTCCTGTAGGAGACAAAATTGTGAATTCGGATTTCAATTTGGTTATGATTGTTATTGATTGTTTGTTTGTTTGTGGATTGTGTCAGCAAGACACATTGCAAGAAGACCATGTGCTATGGACAACAAGATCCAAACATCATGAGAAGGAATTTATGTTTGGAAAATCTAGTTTCTATACGAAAAATATTGGATGAAATTCATGAGTAGGACCTCATGGTTGTGAAATCTAGTTTTTGTATGAAACATATTTGAAAATCTATGATTAAAATTATTATGATGACAACTCATGTGAATTTCATGCTTGTATGTAATGTAGGTGAGATGATGAAAATATGCCATTGGGGAACATGTTGGTTGTTGAAGATGAAAACAAAAAAAAAATTCCAAGTGTGGATTGGGGTTGAGAAACCTTGTACAACCCCTTGTATGAGATTGTCTCTCAGTAGTTCCATTAAACCCACTAAGAGCTTGGGTACTCAAGAGGCTTGTATGGTTATTAGTAACCTTATTACTCTAATATTGAAGAGCACTAGAGGGATGGGTATGGTCGAGAAACTGTGTAGCAGAGAAAGGGCACCATCCTTATGTTGTGTGAGTGGGTATTATGGGGCCATACTATCCTACATCCAAGTGAGTTTCCTATGGAGTTCCTAGAGGGAACCACCAGTTTACATAAGAGAAGGGGCCATGCAGTTGTATTCCTTTTTATTTCCTGATTAACCCAACATAGGTAGTGTCCTGGAAATGGTTGTTGTTTGCTTGATAAACGCAATCGAAGATATGGATTAGCATACTGGTTAATGGCATGCGTGACAAAGCCAGTCAACGTACTAGATTGGCATTGGTTATTTAAAAGTTGTGGCATAGCTAGCATGTTAGCATGCTAGGTTAAATTTTTTTTTATACATATGCACATGTGATTCAAGGCTTGCATAAACTTGGTTACCTTTTGATGCGCTCCCTAAAGAGCATTGGAAGGGGTGGGTATGCTAAAGAGATTGTATAGAAATGAAGAGGTACCATCCTTGTGTGGTGTGGAGCGGGCCTTATGGGTGCCATAGTTGTTTGAATACAAAGCGAGATACATGTGGATATAAAAGAATATGCTTATGCAGATAAGTATTTTGTTTATTTTTCATCTTCTTTCTTATTTAATGTGATTATACATGTGTATATGATTTGGCTATGGTTCTGAAAATCTTGTTAAGAGATTAATCCTATGAGAATTGATTTGACATGTGAATTGAATCATTGTTTGAGCATAGGTATTGATGGATTCCAAATAACTTGGGGGTGTTCCAAGGTAATGCAAATGAATTATTGAGCATTTCCATTCAAGATAGCTAGCAGCAAGACAAATTTTCCTTGAAGAGAAAGGCATTACAAAAGCAGCTGAAATGAAGGACATGGAACTTTGTTGAAAATAAAGAGAACGTTGAGGACAGTGTTATTCCAAGGGGGGGATTGTAATTCTCAAATTCAACCCTTGTAATGTATTCAATTAAGTTATGTAAATGATGTAAATATGTTAGTTTCGATTCCTAGTGCGGATTTCAAGTTGAAGGCCTAGCTAGTGAATGGATAGGCATACATGACGTAAATATTGTTATTTAGACCGTATGGTTGGATTGTCATGCTAACTTGAAATATATGTAAATATTATGTGGGTCAATAATAAAATGGTCCAATAATGGTTATGTAAAGAGAACCAAAGGGAATATCATTCCACTAGAGGGGAAGAGGAAAGGGGGCCTATGGGAAACTAATACTTTTCTACCAAGTGTCAACCTTAGAACTCACCCAAAATTCTGTCATGTGCCTTGAATATGTCAAATATCTCATTTTTTACTATTTTCCAATTATTTAATGCATGTGTGAAGTTGGTGGGAAACGTCACTTCATGTAGTTATTGCAGCATGGGGTTGAATGCACTTTTGGACAGTTATGTCACAAGTCAGAAGTCAATCTCCAACAGTTAGGTGTCCTTTGTTTTAATGTCATAAGTAATGTCATTTCTCTTTTCACCATTTTCTCATATCCCTTGGATTCAACCCCCATTCTCTCATTCTTGCATGCATATATAGACTATCCAGAGCTCCCCATTGTTGTTCATTATCATATACCAGATTGTATAACCCAGAATTCAAATTTGAAGCTAGGACAACATATTTGGAAGGGAAAACTAATGGTTGTAGGTGTGCAGAGAAGTTGGGAAAGCTAGGAACCCTTAACCCTTGAATTATGATGTTGTTACTTTCTTTAGAAAACACGAACTAAGGTTGCATGTGGTTCTCCAACAACATTTAGCAGATTGGTATTATTATATTCACACACAAGAAGCACTTGACAAGATGTATCACGCAAGAGAACCATGTATCAGTGAAGGGGATTCCTAATCCAAGAATAGTGTTGTGTGGGGAAGGTATTGTGAAATCCAAGGTTGTGAGAGTTGAGTGAGATCCATGTAGATATTTTTATGAGCTTTTAACTAAGCATAGAGATTAGATTATGTTGTGGGATGAGAAAGAGACTCTTGTAGGTTTTTCCTTCACCTCGATGGAATTATATCCTATCTTGGGGGTGGCCTCTTAGCAGAAAGAAGATATGATGGATAGAGTTCATATGTTTGGGTGGAAAATCACTCTTACACATCCAGTTACTTGGATCTACATTGTTGAAAGATAAGTAATCTTATGTATTTGAGTCTGAAATGTATTTAATTGATGCATGTAATGTTTATGCTTGTTTATGCATGTTAATCATGTGTGGGTCAATTTTATTTCTGTTGTGTACGATTATTTATGTTTTGTGCACTTATTTCATTTGTTATGAATTCATAATTTGGATTTGGGGTGAAGTTGGAGGTCGCGAATCTAGTGTAGGTGAAGAGAATAATTGCTAATTGGAGTGATAAGTATGAAGTCATAAAATATTACCAATTTGTAATAAGTTATGTTAAATTTTTAATGTGGAATATTATTTTTTTCATATCATATTTCCTCCATCATCCATAAGTTGTAGCACATTGTAAAATTGTGTTATTTATAACATTTAATAAATTCACAGCTCTCCATTATATAAAGGGTTGACAAAACATGTAGATATTTTCATAATGAAAAAGGAGATTGATCGGTGTTATGGTTTATCTATGAAATTTCTTGAATATATGTACTATGCACTAGTTATTTTTCTGAATGTTGTGGCATGATCTTCAACAGACAAGTAAACTAGAGAAAACTTTGAGGCATTTTGGGGATCAAAGCATTAAAATCATGATTTGATTTCATTTTCTTATTTCAAGTTTCAAACTTACTTTGTTAAATGTAACTAGTAATATATGGGGGAACTTATTACTAATTTTAATAGTAGGTCTATGGGAAGTTAGTGTTCAGGAATTTCACTCACTACTTCCATACTATCCCGAAAAGTGTTGCAGATAAAGGTTCATTATCCACACCCATTTGCGTGCTTCATTTTCTTCCTTCTTTGATGATAGGAATAACAATTGTTGTATTTTATTTATGGGTAAAATACGATGGCACAAACATGAAAGAGGGGAAATAATAGAAGCAATGCATCAATGGAAAATGGACCTTCTAATTTGATGACTCCCTATGGATTTGTTCCCACTACTTCTAGTATGCAAAGTTGCAGACAATTCTCTCTCTGGGTCATATTCGTGGGGATGGCCTATTTTGAATCAATCTTTGAGGCATATATTAATCCCAACTTCCTTCTTATATTCTTGAATGTTTCTCTAGGAAGTGGTTTTGTGAATGTCTACAATTTGTTCTTTTGTGTCTACATTATCCAACTTTATTATATTTTCATCCACTTGTTCTATTTCAAAATTATATTTTGATAGGAATGTGCTTGGTTTTTGAATGCATGCCTAGAGACTTAGAGATACTAAGTGTGCTTGTATTGTTGCATACAATTGATATTGCATGATCATATTCTAATTAGACATCTTTCGAAGTCTACTTCATCCATAGCACTTTTGTGCAGCAAGTAGCTGCAACAATGTATTCTTGTTAAGTGTTTGATAGTGATAGTGATGATTAATTCTTACTTAGAAATGAAACTAATCATTTTCCTAAAAATAAGGAAGCTTCACTTTTGATCTTTCAATCATCAAAGCTTCTTTCCCATTCTGCATTTGTAAATGATTCTAATGCCAATTCACTGTTGTGTGGGAACAATAATAAAATATTAAGAGTCCCTTTCGGATATCTGAATATTCTTTTTAATGCATGAACATGCATTTATTTTGAAACATCTTGAAATCTTGAAACTAGACCTACAACCTACATTATATCAGGTATGGAGGTTTTCATTTACATCATACTTTTAATCATTGATCTACAGATTTTTTTATCTACCTCATTTGCTTCATCGTCCTTTCTTAATTTGCAGCTAGTAATCATAAGAGTACACATTGGCTTACACTCTTCCATATTGAACCTTTTCAGCATTTCCTTTATGTACTTATCTTGATAGATGAATATGCAATCTTTTAATTGATATATTTTCAATCCCAAAAACAAGGACAATTCTTCGAGCAATGACATTTCAAAATATTTTTTCAAATTTATAGCAAACTTTTAGCTAAGATTGGCATCATTGCTTCAAAAAATGATGTCATTTACATATACCATGATAATAGTTGTGTCTTCACCTCGGAAAATTTTATGTACAAGTTGTTGTCTACATGAGCCTTCTTGAAGCCCTATTGTCATAGATACCTATGAAATATAGTCCAGGATCTTGGTTCTTGTTTTAATCAATACAGCCCATTTTTTATTCTACAAAAATAGTAATTATCATATGAGTCAGAGAATCCTTCAGGTTGTTCTATGTACTCTTCTTCTTCTAATTATCCATACAAGAAGGAAAATTTGACATCTGTTTGGTACACTATAATATTCTTCAAAAAGACAGGATAAAATCATTCTAATTGCTTCAATTCGAGCTAATGAAGTGAAGGTTTATTAAAAGCCAATACCTTTAATTTGTGCATATCCATTTGTGGACTAGCCTTTCCTTATTCCTTACAACCTTACCTTTCTCATTCAGTTTATTTCTAAAGACCCATTTTGTTCCTATAACATTTTTGTCTTTGGGTCATGGAACAATATCCCATGTTTGATTCTTATTTATCTGATTCGGCTCTTCTTTTATAGCGTTGACCCATGCTCATCATTTTTGGCTTCATTAAATATATTTGGTTCTATCTGAGATTTTAGTAAGAGATTACATGTTCAGTGTCACCAATCAAGAGTATTCTCCTAGTTTCCATGCCAACGTTCTTATCGCCTATGATCAAATACTCAGAGTGATTCTTTTGAACTAATTTGGAAGGATATTTTGTATCCTATCCTCCTATTTCCTCTTCTTGAGGTAGATTTTCTTTTTGTTTGACGAACCTTTCTTCATTTTGGGTATTTTTTCTTAATTCGTTCATGCATAGGTTGATCATTGTCCTCTCACTTGTTGTATTTTAATTCTTCATCTATTTCTATGTCTGAACTCTCCACTATCTTCTTCAATCTCAAATTATAACATAGGTATTCCTTACTTATAAAAGAATCTCCCAGAAAAACACATTCGTGTTATATTGGATCAAAAATTTTAAGCCTGTCTTTGTTTCTCTTTATATAACATTCACTTCTAAAAATCCGACAATTCTTAATAGTGGTTGTCCTTCCTTTCTAGAGTGCATATGGTATCATATTCATGTATTTTATGATTTTCACCATGTTTAAAATGTGAACATTAGTGTGAGCTGCTTGTGTCCAGAAAATATCAGAAAACATAGAATCATTAAGTAGGGTTCTGGCCATTTCTTGCACAGTCTAGTTTTTCCTTTCAGCTACCTCATTCTGTTGTGGTGTTCTAGCTGCTGATAATTTCCTCTCTTATCCTATGATTTTCGCAAAAGTCCTTAAATTCATTGGAAACGAATTATCCACCTTTGTGTGATCACATACATTTAATTTTTTGATCTATTTCATTTTTAATAAATTTTTTGATAACTTTGAAGCACTCAAACGTTGCATATTTTTTCTAAAGGAAGAAGACCCATGTCATCTGGGTGAAATTATCCATGAAGTGTGCAATGTAGCATTCACCTTTTAACCCTTTTATTCTAGTGGTTCCACATAGATCTGTATGAACTAGTTCTAGTGGTATTGATGTAGAATGCTCCTTACCCTTGAAACTTACTCTTATTTATTTTCCATGCTGACAATTTTTGCATACTAACTGCAGAGGCTTTATAATTCTATGGATGTCTCATATTGCTTGTACCTTGCTAATTAGGACAATATTTTCAAAATTTATATGTCCCATTCTCTTTTCCCAGAGCCAACTTTCATTTACTTGTCCTAGGAAACATCTTTGTTCTTTTTTTCCAAGTATGTAAACATTGTTTGGAGTTATGGTTGCAATTTCCACCAAGATGCCAGTGTCTCTTTATTTTATCCTAGATTTATTCGAGACAAATTTGAGAGTGTGTCCTTGGTCATACATTTGAATCACACTTATAAGGTTATGTTTCATATTATTAACCAACAACACATTATATCCTTTAGTTATTTGGTTTCCAAGAGTGACCATTTCACTACCTATGATTGTGGCTAATCCATTGTCTCCAAAGTAGACATTTCCTCCTCTTTCTACTTCGAGGCTGAAGAAAATTTTGTTGTCTCCTATTATATGTTTATAGAACCCACTATCAATATACCATTCATCTTTATTATTCTGTGCATTTTGTGTTATCTTTCATCCTCCATGACTTGATCGAATGAGATTCTTCTACCATCGTTTCTTCGAGTGAGGACCTTTTTTCACATTTTTAATTCATATGTCCATAGTTTCCACATTGTTGGTACTCATGTTTTGTACTTAAAAGAATGAAGGGATTTGAGCCTTCTTGTGAAAATTCAGTCTTTATCTCAACATCATTACTTCTATAGGACATTATTTGGTCTTTAGAATAGTTCATCAAATGTGTTGTACATTTTGTTGCTTTGTGACCAAAGTTTCTACACCATAATTAGTTTCCTATAAAGAGAGTTTGATACCTTGTGGGTCGATGGATTCCTGGCTGCAAATAACTTACATTCAGAGAATAAGACATCCTTTTTTCGTAACGTTGCCCCTCTTTTGACAGAAACCATTCTACTACATTCACATAGCTTCTGAAGTTTGTTCCTATTGTTTTAGCTAGGATTCTATAGTATTCTGAATTTCCTAATTCTTTGTTGGAATTTTGCCAAGAATTCAACTGATTGTTTTTCTTGAGTATTTCTTCTTTTATACGATCAACTTATTTTTCCATTTTTTCACACTTTTCTTCCTAATGTGCTAGTTATTCAATTGTTTCCAATTTGAACTTCCTTGTTTCTTCGGCTTATTCTGTATGTTTCACAAGTTGTTATTTTAGAGCCTTGTTTTTCTTCCTATATTTCTCTAACTATTCTAAATAATTGATCAATTATCCTTCAAAATGCACTTCTGGAAGTTTTTCGTTTTCCAGTGCACCATTTGTGGCTTTAGGAAGTATTTCCAGTTTCGTCGTCTCCATGTTGGATCTATCTTCCAGATGCTAGTTTTCTTACTAAATACACTCACTGTGATACCAATTGTTTGTTTAAAGTTATTACTAAGAGTGGGGGGTGAATGAATAGTTGTGCAAATATGTATAACTTTAACTTATCATATTTTCATAGATGTAAAACTTTTCAGCATCCATAAGAAATATCAGAACAATGCACAAATACTGGAGAATAAATGTATATCTGTAAATATATTTGTATAATTACAATAGTGGGAGATTATGGTCTCCAAACATGAGAACTCACTTTTTATAGCCCAAAATGACACATCTCTTCTTGTGACCACTTTCCCATGTTTTCATCGCATGTCAACACTTCATGAAAGTCACTAAAATTCATTGAAAAACAACCTAACTTGGAGGAACCATATCTAGAGTTATGTAATACCGTTATACCTATTCTCTACACCGTTGGAAAGGTATCTAAGTCAAGAACAACTTTCCAGAAGAATCCAAAGTCTGAATATTCCCATAAGTTTCCTTAAAATGAGAATATTTGACCTATTTGCGACTTGGCCTACATGGTAGAAGCGTGTTTCACCTATGTACTCGTGACTTTCCCTTCATGTTACCTGTGAATACCTCGAATTACTATTGTATTCATGAATTTTATGCAATTAAACGGGCGAATCCCTTTGTATTTGCGACTGTTGTCACTACAACTCACGATTATCACTTTTCATTCGTGACTGTTGTCACTGCAACCCGCAAATACGTCTTGTAGATGTAAAAAGTGGATGTTTCTCAAATTTTGGGTAGTTTGGGTGGTTATACAATTTACCCCTTTGGTTGTAACTACTTTTTATTTGACCCTATCTCTTAATAAATGTATAAATAGAGGTAGAGAGGTCCTTGAGAGGGGACTTGAATCATTGCATTGTTATGCTGGAGGAATTGGGACTCTCATTCCCCCCACCTTTTCCCTAGAAGTTATTTCCTTGTGTTGTAGAGCTTGGAGGCTGAGTTCCTTGGAGAAGAGAAGTAGGAGAACCAGATCAAGGTTTTGTGAGGTTCCTATCTTGGAGAAGGCATACTTGTACTTCTTTCATGTTTAATAAAGATGTGATGTCATTCTTTGTTTAATAAAGATGTGATGTCATTCTTCTTCCCAATTCATTATTAAATGGGTATTTCAATCTCTTTTTTGATTATATGATGATGTATATAAGATTAGGGTTTCATGTTTTACTTAACATAATCTCCTTTCATATAGTCTATTTGGTTTGAGGAAGATATACTTTGTTTTGTAGGTCTCTTAGAGCAAGAGGAGCAAGAGGAGGATTGAAGGGATGCTTGGATCAACCTTCGTTTGCATAAGGTATGAACCATTATAATCTCAGAATATTGCTTATATATACTTGTAGAACTATATGCATCCACCTTTCAACCCCAGTATGTTGATGGCCTCTTAAACCCTAGCCATAGGAAACTTTCCTCTACAACAACTATGTGTAGTGTTGGTTGGTAGGACATTGGAGCTTAATTATATATATATGACATATGATAGGTCTCTATTCATCAATATTTACTATCAAGAGGGAGGTATGAGTATATATTTTGGTGATGATGCCGCTTATCTTACGAGAGAATTTTCCTCTATCTCCTTCTTGACACCCAAAAGTGATGTTTTTGAGTTGATTAATGTTTTGTTTGTCCCTGGGTTAAAGAAAAATCTTTTTTCAATATCTTGTATGGTATATATTTAGTGTATGGAAAATTTTCATGATCAAGAGGTCATATTTAGGAGACAAACCCATGTTGTGGAGAAATGGGTTCATGTTGAAGGTCCTTCCAAGTTGCAGGTAGATCTAGTGAAGCATGATTCATTGTGCATGCTAGTACTAAGTTGTTTGAGTTATGGCACATATGTATTGGTCACTTACATTATGGATCATTGCATATCTTGAAAAATATAGTATCATGATTACTAGACTTCAAGATAGAGAAGGAGGGTGTCTACATAGGATGTGCTCTTTGCAAGTACCCAAAGACTATGTTTCCCAATAGCAAGCCAAGACCAACTAGGTGTCTTAATCTAATCCATTTAGATGTATGTATACCCAATGTCTTTAACCTCCTTGACAATTAGTCATTATTTTGTCAAGTTTATTAATGATTTATCTCACAAGATCTTGATCTATTTTTGAATACTAAGATAAAGTGTTCAATAAGTTCACAAAATCAAAGGACTTTGTTGAAAATTAGACAGGAAGATAGATCAAAATAATTCACTGATATAATGGACGATATTATACCTTTGTAAATTTTGATTCTTTTGATAGAGAAATATGTATAAAAGGGGAGTTTACTATACCTTTCAACCCACAACAAAATGGGGTTGTTGAGTGGAATAAATGGTCCATCATTGAGACGACCGATTCTCATATTCATGGCATGGATTTTACTTTATTTAATTAGAAATTACTTCACTTGAGTACATTTATGTGTTAAAAGTAATCCTACTTCTAGTCATGTCATAGGGGTTTTTCTATTAGTTTTATTTGTCAGTATATTTTCAATTTAACTTAACCATAGTTACATAGATTGTAGTGCAAGAGGTGAGTTGTAAATATGCCTTCCCCACAAAATGGATAACTCATAATATTTTATTATATCTCTTATGGCGCCGAATTTTCATTTCATTCTATTGCATTCGAGAAGAGAAATTGTTGTTTGCAACTGCAAGAGCCGAAGTGATTTTTTTATAGAGCATGGTTATTTTGATTTCCAGTACAAGCTGAGTTGCAGAATCAGCTGTTGAGACTGCATCACCCATGCTCATTACGGAATACATAGGCGAAAGGTGCATATATTTCTCATGCTAGATGTAGAGCACCTTTGTGGTTTTTCTCGGATGGATTTCCATATCAATTACTGTGTCAATGTGTATTTGATGAATGTATTTATGTCGTGTGAATGTATGATGTGAATAAGTGTTTATGTATTTTCTTATAAATAGTTCTTGTATGCATCTGTCACATTGTTTCTAATTGGAATCGCTAATAAGGAATTATATTAATTGTTGTAATCTTCGTCGATGGATAAGTAGAGTAATATCTTGAATGTACATAATAAATATAAGTAAGATACCCACTGGTTTTGATTGAGTTAGTTGATAAGGCCTTGTGAGAGGAGAAATCCACACCCAACTGCATAAACTTGGTTCTGGAAGTTACCCATGATAGATATATCGAGTGAGACTAAATCGGTGTCACAAGTTCTGTTGACTAAGCCTTTCTCTATCGAGACGATATATTGGGCTTTGTTGTCATACAAAGAAGGTCTGAACCTGGGTTGAAGGGAGAAACACCAACAAGAGTCAATACTCCAATATTTTGTTTTCTTTATATATTGTGACTACCATACAAGTATATTTTGACTATATGATCATTGTACACATATAATTTTCATAGAGGGGTTCCTCTTGTAGGTTGGGTGGTTGGGGAAGTATGCTATAGTTGTCCCCATCTAGGTTCAAAAGCCATGATCAAATGTACATGACACATATGGAAGTGTCAGAATTTTTAGTTAATAAAAAAAGTTACATAGATTCTTAGACATATATATTACTCTTTTGCATAAAAGTAGATGAATATATTTTTAAATAGTTAATTACACATCCCAAAGTAGTGAGGCCTCTCATCGAAAATTTGGGGATTTTTTATTTAAAAACCTTTTCATATGAATGATAAAGTGTCATATTATAAATACTATGATTTATCTAAATTCATTAGAAAATCCTCAATCTTAATGAACACCGGTACATGTAAGATTTATATGCCCAAGAATGGAAGACAAGGCTTATAGTTTACCATCACTTTTAATGCATAAAGGTAAATGGAAATTATTTGATGTTTAATTATTTTGGAAAGTTTTTAATGTAAATAGTTCCACAAATAGAAGTTTGATGTTTATAATCAAGAGAGAATAATTTCAAATAAATTGAAATTATGACCTTGATTAAATATTAAGAGATAACAATATACAAACACTATAATTTGTTTTCTTATACTTTGTATGTGTATCTAAAAATATGCCATGACTCTCAATTTTATTGAATATAATTTTTATATGGTAATATTTAGTTAATTATACTTAATTATATACAAAATGTTAAACAATGATTGATTATGAAAGCAAGTACTTTTTATGCCAATAGACACTTTTGATCTTATTGCAAATCTCTATATAGTTTATTGAATGACTATGTTATAATATAAAGTTTACACTTTAATGGTTAATGAGTCTAATTCTTTAGATCTCTCACAAATGTTTTTCCACAACTTATTAGGAAATGAAATGAAAAAAATATTGATAATTTACATCACATACCCTAATTGAATACCAAAGATAATAGGTGTGTTACAAATAAATATTGTAAAAGAGCATCTTGAAACTATTAGAAGCATATGTTATGTCGGTGAGGGTTTAACTTTCATAATGCAAATTATGAGGGTTTAATAGAAAACATTCAATCCTTGTAGTGGAATTTAAGAGGATTTAATATCATTGAGAATATTGATAATATATATATGGAGAAGATGGATAAGCAATCCAAAACTGTGTATACGTAATTGTATTAAAGATAGAGGAAGAGGGATAAAGATTAAGTAATTTGTCTTTATAGTATCCTTATCTCTTTTCCTTACAACTTAAGATTGTTATGTATTGTGAAGAAGGGAGAATTGAGGTGATGTTCAAAAAATATCATATGCAATAATTAGATATAATCAATAATATGAAGGACTGAGTTAATCATCTCTTAATTAGGAAAAGAGAGCTCAATAATGACCACATTAGAGGTTGGTTCTTTAGGAAAATTGTTCAACGTTGATGTAGTGTAATGGCCTATTCTATCTAGACACGCGTGATGANATGCTTTTACAAGTTCTTCCAAGTGTGGAGGAAAGCATAGGTGCGAGTTGAGACAAGATGGCGTAAATGTCGCATAGGCTCCATATTGAGATAATATATGGCATTAGGTGATATAATGTGATGAATTTATATTTTTTTATTTTACATGAGCTATTTTATGCATGCGAATTGCATGTGTGTAGGCACAAAATCCTGATTACTAATCATACCACACATGGGTAATGGGGTTTTATGGGGGAATTCATGCCATAAATAACGTTGGTTTCCATGCGGCAGATGCAAAGTGAGAGATAAATTTACTCATTAGATGCATGTTTCCATGAGGGTAGGCTACATATTCAATCACTCACAACGTTTTTACTAAGGAGCGTGCAATAAAGTGGTGACATCATTCCTTAGGGGGCATTAGTCTCTCAATAAGATATGGGTGGATTGATTTAACGTGGTCTCAATCATCATATCACGTCCCCATTGAAAAAAAATGTCTATTTGAAGAGCATGCCATCGCACCATTGGTAGAGCCTTGATAAGGTATATTTGAACGACAGGTGTACGTCCATGGAACTATTGATAGAACCTTCTTGAATTCTATTTTAAGGGCATTTGTACAACCATGCCACCCTTAATACAACATTGGTGAATTCTATTTGAAGGGAATGTGTATGACCATGGACCCCTTGATAGAACCTTGGTAAATCAAATCAAAATATAGAGCTTATAAAAAATGAGAAAATAATTTAGAAAATGATAAATAATAAATTAATTAAAAAATGTACATGCCAAGAATAAATAATAACCTAATCTAAAATAAGAACATGTGAATAAAAAAGGAAAGCAATTATTTAAAGAGAAGATGGACTAAAACACACCCTTTAATTAAAAAAAAATATTAAGAAAATCAATGAAAGAAACATTAAGACTCAAGTGCGCACACATAGACACGCGTAGGAAAAGAAGACTCAAGTGCATACAAGCATGGACATGCAATAGAAACCTAAGAAACTCTATAAAAGAAAGTCAAGGAGATGAGTGTGAATCATATTTTGAATATTGGATCCTTTCTATTTTCCCTCCTACGTGATGGGAGAGGATTTCCATAGTGACTGTTAAAGAGTTTGTTTCTTGGAAGTGGTTAAGGTTGGGAAGTCTGAAAGTGGAATTCTTCACTTCCAATCATGTTGATATTTTCTTCTTCCATAAAACCTCGTTTCTTCTTGGGGGTCCCCAAGGAAGAAGAGTAATTGTTCACACAAACCCAGTCAACAGGGGTTCCCTCTCTATCGACACCCAAACCACCGCAATCTCCCTGAGCACCGACCTAGATAGGTTTTACTCCTTTCAAAAACACCCACTGAGCGAATGAAGTCTCACCTGAGATGTTCGAGGGAGAGCTGATGAAACCAAGTTTCCGTAGAATAAGAGAGGACCATGTGCATCTATTTATCAACTTAGCGCAACATTAACAGATATGATCATTCAATTTATGCTTTAATAGAACCATATCGTCATTAGAAAGATCACATTATTACATCAGAACTACAAATAAAACATTGATGTGCAAATAGATCTATTATAATAACATCATTCAAAGCAATGAAACATCACATCATTTACATATTCATGTTGTAGATACCCATCACATTAATCATTGAGTCGTAGAAGACAATAAAACAGGAAAATAGAAAAGGACACAATAGTTTTACTCAACTTCCGTCATGTCATATTATCTTCCGCACAAAACACAATTCTTCAAAATAGTTCTTCCATACATAGATCCACAGATCTCAAATTATGCGCAGATATCAACAACCAAAAACTTAGACAGACTCAAGTTCAATCTCCAGAGCATAATGATTTACACTTGCAATTCAACATCTACTTATAGGCTTGCACCTTTACAATCAAGGTCCACTTAACTAAATTTCTAACTAACTCATAATAGATTATACAAAATATGAACACAATATACATAATGCGGTCCAAAATGACCAAAACACATAAAATAATATAACTCCGACTTCTGCGGTATCTTTGAGCTTATGCAACATCGTAGATGTTGCGCAACTAACTTATCCCAAAACCGCCTGCCAACAAGCCCCCAACACAATCTTGTGGCTCTTCCTCGAGCCACGTTAGCTGGACATGGAGTACTCATTGATCTTGAGCTAGAATTTGTCGTACCGTTGACTAATCTCGTTGACTTGCTCCTTCATTTTTTCAGCGATCTCTTGGATCCCTTTCAAGTCATGCTTCAGCGAATGTTCAACTAGCTTCTCAGTAACCTCCTTCTTGCCTTCCTGGACAGCCTGTAGCGCAGCAACTGCCTTAACATAAAGCTACGCACCAATCTCTTGGAACTCATCTAACTACTCACTGCACTTCTATTGTCTTTCCCTTTCCTTCCCGATGCGTTGTTGCAACTCCTTCATCTCGGTAGACCTTGTGATCTAAACAACTGGTGGAATTACTCTCAGTGTTGTCTTTAGTGCCACCAGTTGTCCCTCTACCTCCTATAACTTCTTGTTTAGTTGCTCCAATTTCTCATCTTAGACTATGATACCTCAAAATTGCATAGTTGCTTCAGTGATCTTATTTGCTTCCTGCTCCATCTCTATGAGTTGTGTCACTAGATCTTCCATGGTGCTTTTCCTTTCTGTGACTTGTTCAAGTGGTGTGTCTGGATGTACCAGAGCATTCATATCTACAATATCCTACTGCAATTGTGTGATGAGCACTCCAAGATTTTTTTCTCTCTCTACTGTATCTAGTTCCATGGTGCTCTCATGGACATGCTAATGGGCATCTGAAACCACCTCTTCCAACTGCACTCTGTTATCCTAGATTTGTGCCTTCTCGAATACTAGTTAATATTGTTCTGTCTTCAGCTCCGTAATATCTGTGGCACTCTTCACCCTCAACTCCTCTTGTGCTTGCTTCAGCACTTCGATATCTCTTCGTGCTTCTATCTCCTTCTCTTGTGATCGAAAAAACTGACTGCTAATGTTTTGTTCTCTATCTGCCAACTCATGATTGGTGACTCTTTGCATATACACCAATGTATATGTGTGCAACACATTGATGTCGATAGATAAGTCCTATAACTATTGTAGGGAGGCATTTAAATCCTCATTGTTGGTCTCAGTCACAGTCAGGGGAATTTGAACATTCTGAACCCGCCTCCTAGTGTTGATTGAGCTGACGTCCTGCATATTCTCTACCTCCATCGTTTTCTTCAAAACTGCGTCACATAAAGAATCAAGTCGTGTTCTTACCTCAACAAACCCCTCTTGCATGGATTTATTCATATCTTTGGATGTTGCATCTATTGAATCTCTAATCGATTTAAGGATCCAATTCAGTTGTGCCTCCATTCCTGATGTTGCGCTACTAGTCACGCCCTGTTCCTGGTGCCTCTTTGTCCTTAACTCTTCAAATGTGCATTCTGCTTCCGATTCTGTACCTATATTCGATGATTATTCATCAGATTCATGGTGACTCTATTGGTCATCCTTATGCACATGATCATCAGGTGCATCTGCTAGGGGTCTGGTCGATAATTTGTCCAAACTGACTGGTTCTCTCCATTCTGCAGGCTAATCATTAACAATCACCTCCAACTCTGCATCAGACAATTTATATGGTATCGATATCCATTGCTTATCCAGGTCATGCTACGCTTGCACATGAATGGCATGTGGGACAATTGCAAATTGATCAATCCTTTGATAATTTGTCACATCTTCCTAGGCTAATTGCGAAACTTTCAGAGTTGCCACCTGCAGCGCTTCCCAATAGATCCAAAATTGAATCGCATAGTATTTCAATCTGTTTTCTTCCTTTACCCACCAGATATTCTGGTAGCATGCACCCTTGTAAACTTTCACTTCCTCCACCTCCATACCTTGATAGTCAACTAGCTCTATCCAGGCCACGAGTGTGATAAAGACCAACAACCAACTATATGTAAATGGCCACTCACTCACCTAGACTTCCACTGTGTCCTCCGCCAACTAGTTCATTAAAAAGAGCGACGAGTTCATTTGTACACCTTCTGCACATTTCTCTATGCACACAATAACCCCCGAGTTACATTGGATGGGGCAGTTCTTCCTGACCACTTTTCTTGCCAAAATCCTTGTGCCAATATGCACAGCCTGGTCCTTGATATTATCGATGCAGTAATCCCTCCTGCCATGCTGCAACCCATATCTCTTCTTTAATCTTTTCGCAAGCCTCTTGTCATTATCTTTTCCTCTAAAATACTGCGAGGGGTCAGTCCCATCCTTCGACAACCCCATGATGTCTGAGATCAAGTCTACTATGATTTCAACTTGTGTATCCAGCCACAAAGTCCCACCATGCAAACATGCCAAAATATTCTTTACACGGGCATTCGCCTCATTCAACCGTCCAAAATGTGGCATGTTGATCAATCCCAATAGTACTGCTCCATTTAGCCCATGCACCCAGTCTTATGGAATGTGTTTGATCGATCTGCCTCCTACTGCTACCATCAGAACATATGGTTCCTTCGTAACGCCCTCCAATGCGAGCATGTCATGATCGTCATAATTCATCTGCATCAGCGCAGGAATGATGTCGATAGTGCATACCATCCCTTGTGGTATTGTTGACATCCTTGGTATTTCTAATTCTTGGTGAGCTTCCTAAGCTGAGCACCGGGCTGACTGGGAGGTATATACCCAGGGATATCTTTAGAGGACACCCTTGCTTTAGCTATTGATTCCACGAATCCTGTGCTCGATGGCCTTGTCTGCACAGTTTCCTCCTCTTTTGTCCTCACAGACGTTCTAGTCTATCTCTTTTTTTGTGCCAGGGAGTTATGCTTCTGGACCTTCCTCTTCTTCTTCGGCACCGATGATGATTCTATAAGCATACTTGCAACCTCCTTCGCAATCATTACTAGGAAAACTGGTGACTCCCTTTCACTTGAAATCTCAACCATGATAGGTTCACTTTCCACACCAGTTCAGTGCAATGCTCAATAGTCGCTCCACCTGAATTCACTTGGAAACTCACCCTAATGCGACTACACTCACTCTGCAACTCAACTCGCCAATTCACACTTTTCCCAATGGTGTCTTTCAACTGCATTTGTCCCCTTCTTATAGCATCAATTCGATCACATACCCATCATGACCAAATCAATGTGGTCCGCTTTACCTCATCATGACTAAATCATGCATTAACTTCCTGAATTCATCATCGATCCTATCAATCCAATGGTCGAATCCACCATCAATATGCGTCACTTCAACAAGTGCCTCTGAGTAACTGCTTTAACTATCTACATGTATTATTGATTTGACTATGTCATGACCCTATTATTATTGTGGCATGGATCCCTAACTGCGATACTAACTCTCCTACTTGTGTATCATCTTCCTCTCGGTGCACCATAATCCTATCTATCCATCCTTCCTACTTATCCTTTTTTATTCATTGCGCAGCACCTCAAGCATTATGCGGTTTTGGGCTCGTCCTATAGGGCTTCATCCTGCTACCATTCACTACCTTTGGTAGCATCGAACTGTCTAACTGCTGCAGTTCAACTGCACCTTATGAATTAATGGAATTAATGAGATATGGACCTAACCAATGCATCTGTAACTTACCTAGATTCTTCATAAACTTGTTGTTGTACAACAACACCAAGTCTCCTTGTTGAAATTGTTTGTTCTTTATATGTCGATCATGCCAAGATTTTTGTCGATCCTTCTCAATGCACTGGTGAAATCCTGTGACAAATCGGTCTTCCTCCAATTCCACCAGTTGCTTCAATCGTTCCTTTGACGCTACTTCATCATCTATGCCCGTCGATGGTACGATGCACAAGATGGGAACAATGTACTCCATAGGCATGACTGCCTCTTTCCCATTCACCAATTTGAATGGTGTATGCTCTGTTAATCTTTTGCAAGTGGTGCGATATGACCACAACACTGTTGGAATCTTCAAATCCTAGTCAGCATGGTTTGCATTTCATACCTTTGTAAGTGCATGCTCCAATTCCTTGTTGAATGCCTCCACTGTCCCATTTGCTTTTGGATGATACAGAGTACTCTTATTATGTTGTATCTAAAGCTCCTCTGTTATTGCACTAATTGTTCAATTGATGAAGTGACTCCCCTGGTCATTCATCAATATCCTTGGACATCCGAACCGAGTAACAATGTTGTCAAACAAGAACCTCACTACTATCGCAGTGGTGCAATCCACAACAGGTGGGGCCTCCTCCCACCGTGTTAAATAGTTTGTCACTATAATTATATATCGTGCACCAGTTCTCTTTCCAGGTGGGTTGATTGGTCCCATAAAGTCCACAACCCATTTATCAAATGGTTGCAACGTCACATGAGGTACCAATGGAATCTCATCCCTCCTTGATGGTTTTCCAATTCTCTGACATACATTGCAAGTCCACACATAGTATGTCGCATTGGTATGAAGAGTGGGCCACCAAAGCCCGGCGTGAAGCACCTTCCTAGTGGTAGCGCGACCTCCATAGTGTCCACCAGTAACTCCCGCATGTGCCTCTGCCTATATCTTCCCTTGTTCATGTGGTAGGACACACCACCACAAAATATCATCTGGAACTAGTTTATAAAGTTATCGAGCAATCAACTAGAAATATGAGGCCTTAACCACCAACTGCTTCTTCTGACTTGTAGTAAGGTCCTCTAGTGCGGTTCCTGTTACCAAAACTAAATCATTTGATCATAATAATCATCAACCATTTCAACTCTGAACAACTGTGCATCTGGTAGTCCATCTTCAATGTTTGTTGGTTCCTCACCCGTCTCAATTAGGGATTAATTATCATGGCCAACATTCAAGTGACCCCGCTTCACAGTTATCTCAAACTCAAACTCTTGAAAGAGAAGTAGCCAGTGACATATCTCCCCCCCCAACACATGCTTATTGACTAGGTATTTCAAAGCAGAATGGTCTGTGAACATCTTGAAATGACCACCCAATAGATAATGGCGAAACCTTTCCAGCGCATATACCATCTCCAGACCTTCTCTCTCTATGGTCGTATATTTTTTCTCCACAAATGATAGATTTCGACTAGCTAAAGCGATCGGGTGATCAAGATCTCCTTCCCCTGGTTGAGCGAGCACCACTCCTAGTGCAATGGATGATGCATCCACATGTACATGGAACTCCTTATTCCAATCAAGAAAAACTAATATTAGTGTGGAAGCCATCTTGGCCTTCAACGTATCAAAACTGTCTTGACTCTTTTGACTCCATACAAATACAACATCATTTTTCAGCAACCTTTCCATTGGAGCTGTGATCGCAGCATATACTTGTATGAACTTGAGATATATCCTATGTGCTCCAACGTCGCTCTAATCATATTCACATTCGTAGGAAACAACAAACTCAAAATCAACGCAATCTTTGGAGAATCAACCAACAATACTCGTTTGCAGACAGTATTTCCCAATAACATTCCAAATGGTGCACAAAAAATATATTTCTTTGAGTTCAACGTGATCTGATGCTGTCGACATCTCTCCAACATTAGTCGCAGGTTTTCCAGATAGTCCCTGATCAATCCATAAACTTTCCAGTCATCCATATCAACTTGCAAGAACTTCTAAATAAAATCTTTGAATGCAGCGACAACAACCCGAGAAAATATCGTAGGTGAATTATTCAGCCCAAAAGGCATCACAGTGTACTGAAAACAACCCCACTCAGTAACAAATGTTGTGTTGTGGAAATCCTCTTTTGCGATCCTGATCTGGTGATAGCCAAAAAATCCATCCGTGAGAGAATACATTTCTTGGCCGCCTACTCCTTCTAGCACCTCATTAGTGAATGGTGTCGAAAATGGATCATGCATACATACATCATTCAGTTTCCTCGGGTTGACACAAATCTGAACCTCACCGGTCTTCTTATCTTGGACCACCATAGGACTGATCCATTATGATTCTTCAACTAGCTCAATTATTCCAACATCCAACATTCGATCAAGATCATATTTGACCCTCTCCTTGTATCATAGATTCAGGTGATACGGCCTCTGCTTTATTGGTTTCACATCTGGCTTCAACGAAAAGGATTCATTTATCCTAAATCTCCCAATATCCCCTTCATCTCAGAAAACTTTATAGGGAACAAATCTTGGAATTCATGCAATAGGTCTGTGATCTTTTTCATGGTCTCTTCGTCCCAGTAGTCCCCAACATTTGAAAAGTTTGGGTTCTCCTCTGTCCCAATGTTAACCTTCCTAATATTCAATGGATGATTCAAAGGGATCTGTTGGTACATCAGGTGTTGTGACATCCTGAATCCCTTCGGTTTCCAGAATATTGATATTTCGCAGATCATCATCATCAAATGTTCCTCTTGACACATTGTAGCATTCCATCATTGACTCCATCTGACAATGCACACACGTATCTACTGGATATACCAACGTAACTACCTTCAGAACAACGTCGTGGATGAGCTACAATGCATTATGAACATCTGGATTAGCATTGTGAAACTGAAGGTGTCAGTGAAGCAAACCGTCAATTCCTCCTAGGTTGTGATTTATCTGTGCAACTCAACTGATACATACCAAGATCATGACATTTCATCCAATGTATGGACAAAGGCATGGACCCACTCATCCTTTGGTGGTGATTCCCACAAGGTCTGGCACTCAATCAGATGATCACTAGGACTGTTCCGTCCATCATATATTCGAGTGTGGTACACTTATGCATTTCCAAAGTGAACTGTCATCAATATTCGAGACTGTGACCATCCAGTGATCAACTTTTTATGAGTTTCCCACCAGCATGGTGGAGTTGCATTCAACGCTTCCTCTAACGCCAACAAGCATTGTGGTTATGACACCTTATCTTCGAATTCAATAAGAAAATCAAATAAATTAGGAATTCCTTCATATATTGGTAATTCAATTTCAATCGCAATGCCAGACAGTGACTGTGTGCTCAAACCACACTTTCTTAGCAACACCTCATGCATGCAATTCTGCCAATTCTCTAAAGAATCATCAGAGTTAGAAGACGCATAAATAGCACTGCGCCAACTAAGTTCCCCATCGGCATTCAGATGGATGTAATATTCTAAAATGTTATATGCATGATCCCATCCTCAGAAAACTTCATCTTTCACTGGCTCAATATACCTTCTCCCTTCATTTGGATCCATCAGAACAATGACTCCGATGTCTTGATTTTCAAAGGTCATTACGCACTTCTTAAAATTGATCATTCCCATGTTGTCATTGGCCCATCCATTCCCCAGCAATGCGGGATAGGAGCCTCTGCCATCAACAACTTCAATAACATCAAAATCAACATAGGTTTTCATCCCTTCAACTTCCACAACAAGGTGTGGAACTCCCCTAATCGATGTTACTTTGGCCTGGTTAGCCAGTCGTAGCTGGATAGGTGACCAGCTCAGCATTGGGCTCCCCATATTCTGCCATGTTTGTTTTGTCATAATATTAACATCTGATCATAGATCAAGAATATATGAATCTACCTCATAGACCTCAATTTGAATTTTCATGTGCATCTCTTTCTCCGTCTTTTTCTTATGCAAAGAGTTCACCATGGATTCCTTCCATCCCTTATCCGGTCAATGCAACAAATTCTGAATATCGGCCAGAGCATTAGGATCTCTTTCTAGCAACAAACAACTTTCAAAGAAGTTCTGCAAGGTACCATGTGGTCGTGATGGTGCTACCTCCAAATTTGAATCAAAAGCAGTTGGAATTTCATAAACATGTAACTTACTCGAATTTTTGCGCATTTCGTCCCGTGATTCAAAGAATGTATTTTTCTTCGTGTTTACATCAAATTGCACTTTCTTCTTTCTAGCCAATCAGACTTGTGGAAATGGACTATCTTCTCCAATTTTTGCACCTCCATTACTGACCACAGTAACATCAACGTCCTGCGTTCTAGGCTCCTCTGAGATCGTCGCAACCGTTAGTCCTTGGTTTTGGTTCAACGGTGGATTCATAGGTGGGGTCACATTCTGATTTGCATTCTGGTTCTGAAATGGGAGTTGGTTGTGGTTTTGATTCTACAACTGGTTCTGGTTCTGCACTTGATTTTGGTTCTGATTCTGCAACTGGTTCTGATTCTGTAACTACGGAACATTTCCTACCTGCCACCTCATGATTAGTTGTGGACAGTTCTCAACAGTGTGATCAATGGTGGTACAATACGTACACGTGCACTGCGCTTGCAATTATGGGAAATATCTCTGATAGTGTCCCAGTACACTACAATTCTAACATTGCATTGGTCCATGACCTCGTCCTCCTCCTTGACCAAATCCTCCACCTCGTCCTCCTCGGAATCCTCCATGAAATAATCCTTGTTGTTGATACTGCGGTTGATTAAATTTCTACTACGAGGGATTTAGTTGTTGTTGAACATACTGCGTTGAATGAACATACTGTGGCTGCTATGGATCCTTTTGCATCTGATTATATTGTGGCTATGGAACAAACTGTTGGTGCAGTTGTTGCAGTACAAACTGCATCTGCGGTTGTGGAACTAAATTTGGTTGAGGTGGTGGCTGTACCACCTATGGCTGTGGCTATGGTTGGTGTACCTCTTCCTTCACATAGTACGAGTCATATGTTCTTTCCTAGAGTAGGTCATATGCACAATAATCTTTATCTTCATTCCCAATAGATCGACAAAACGTACAATATAAGTTCGTTGTCTTTGTTATCATCTTCTGCATGTACCCACAATCCTCATGTCAATGCCCATATACTTGGAAAATGTGGCACCATGGTACACTACCACAACTCAATGGGTCTGATGCTCCTAACATCAGGTAGTTTCAGAAATCTGGGCAATTATCCTTAGTATGTTCATCTGTGTGGCATCAAGTACACCACAATTCTTTGCAATGCTCTTTTCCTTTATTGATATCATGCAACTTCAGTGTCAAACTCGCCAGGTGTGTTTGAATCTAGTTCATACCGACTACGTTTTCTCCAGTGGGTGAAGCCTCCAACTTCATTGCAATTTCCAGAGGTTCGCTCTGTGTTGCAATCTTCTATTGTATCAGTGGTAATCTAATATGATATAGTAGTGCTGCAATGAACCATTATTTATGTTGAATGACGCTCATATGAAAAATGACTCTTTCCATTAGTGTCTTGAACCTTTGATCAAAATACCAAATAGTCTCATTTGGATACTGCTTAATTTCCTTCAGTTCTGTAATGTATTGTGCTTCCAATTTTGGTTTTCTGAATTATTTGATTAGTCTTTTCCTGAATTCAGCCAATGTCTTCGCTGGAGTCCTCGTAGGAACTTGTTTGAAACTTCATATACCAATCCAGTGAGCAACCCCGAAGAGTTGTCTCCAATCAACCTTTCTTGACATCATCATCCACAGTTTTTCTGACAGTCCATACTGCCTCACATAGGAACTAGTACTGTTCTAGATCCCCAGTCCCTTTTCCATGAAATAAGGGCAACTTCGCCTCATCACCCTCCTTCCCGAGCCTTCTTCCTACATTTGTTGATCTGCTACTATTAGAGTGTTGCTGACACGTTGGACAAGTCGGTGTTGAACTTGCATTTCTTCCTGATTGCAATGTAGTGCATGGAGGTGTGGGTACATTGCTACTGAGGGTTGATATTACCTCTACCTCATGAGTAGCCTGGTTTTCCTCGTCGTCACTGTAGGATTTCTTTGTCTTGTGTCTTATTCCTTCGCGGTCTTTTGTTTCGATCGCCGTAGGCCCTTCCCCTGTCCTCTGCCTCTTCTGTTGTCGAAACCTTGCTCCTCCTCTCGTAAGACCACTCTCTTCCTTAGCTTCCCTCATAGTCTCGTGGAAACTTGCACCCATCTGCCCCATATAATTCCATTCATCCCCCCTGTCTTCACAGTATCCACATCCTCCATACACCAGAGTTCTACTACTAAAGGTGCATCTTCAATATTCCCTTTTCACATATGAGCATCTTAATAGACAGTTGCAATGACAAGAGAAACCTACCCGGTGGCCTATTGAAGAAATCCCTTTCTGCTTCACTAAATGATTTGGTTGTATCAACCATGAACTTGGTGATATAGCCTTCCAAGATAATGTCGAGCTAGACTTCAATAGCCCACAATGCTCTATTGTCTACCTCCTGCAACTCCTTGATCAATTCTGGGGTCCAGGACGTTGGCTCACCTACTTTGAAATTTGTCTTGCAATAGGTCAATCGCGCCAACCACTCGTACAAGATGATCGAGAATTCAGAGAAAATATACTCGTGTGGACCTTCGTGTATGTATTTTTCTAGCCACTTACCCATCGTGTGTCCAGGGTTCTGATTTTCTTTCTCAGCAAATTCTCGTATATTTTGGTCAAACCAATATTGAATTTCTGGTTTCATCGGATGCCACACCATGTCCTCCCTTTAGTCGCACTCAGGTCTTGGAAAAAGAACCATTTGTTGACACAAACCCAGTCGACATGGGTTCCCTCTTTTTTGACACCCAAACCACTGCGATCTCCCTGAGCATGGGCCCAGACAAGTTTTACCCCTTCCGGCAACACCTGCAGAGCGGATGAAGTCTCACCCGAGATGTTTCAGGGAGAGCTAACAGAACCAAGTTTCCACGGAATGAGAGAGGACCATGTGCATCTATTTATCAACTTAGCGCAATATTAACATATCTGATCATTCAGTCTTTAACAGAACTATATCGTCATTCAACAGATTGCATTATTACATCATAACTGTAAATAAAACATTGATGCACAAACAGATCTAGTAGAATAACATCATTCAAAGCAAGGAAACATCACATCATTTACAAATTCATGTCCCAGATACCCATCACATTCATCATTGAGTCGCAGAAGATAGTAAAACAAGAAAATATAAAAGGACACAATAGTTTTACTCAACTTCCTTCATGTCATATTATCTTCCACACAAAACACAATTCTTCACAACATTTCTTCCATACACAGATCCACAGATCTCAAATTATGCGCAAATCTCAACAACCAAAAACTCAACCAGACTCAAGTTCAATCTCCCAAGCGTAATGCTTTACACTTGCAATTCAACATCTACTTATAGGATTGGGCGTTTACAATCAAGGTCCACTTAACTAACTTTATAACTAACTCATAACAGATTCTACAAAATATGACCACAATCTGCATAATGTGGTCCAAAATGACCAAAATACATAAAATAATATAACTCCGACTTGCGCAGTATCTTTGAGCTTGCGTGACATCTGTGATGATGCGCAACTAACTTATCCCAAAACCATTTGCCAATAGTAACCATATGTAGCAGGCATGATGGTCAACCAAAGGACACAATAATTGGTAATCCGATTGGAGCTACGACAACACGTGCGACACATGTCGAGGGATACAACAACGTAAGATCTAGTTAGGGGTCGCTACTTGTAGCTATGAATTAAATTGGAAATCTACTACTTGAAAGAGTTTTTCTTAAAAATTAAAAATAAATATCCATTTAAATTGAATTGAATCCTATATACCATTTCTATAAAAGAATTAGCTTGCAACAACTAATAGAATTTCATATTACTCTAAAAGTATTTGCATCATGTTTTGGGGTGCATCATGAGATATGGGGTGCATGGTGTATGTTTAACACTTAAGGTTTTAGATGGATTGTATTATTAGAGGTGGTCTATGATTGGTATTCACATTTGATTTATTTAGTTTAGTGTATGCTTGACTTCATTTAATTGTTGTCTCATTATTCTCCCCTTAGGTATTGGAGATATCTTGTCTAGATAGTGGATGCAATACATATGGAGGATTCACTTGGTGGGAGGATGCTCTACAGGGGATGTGGAGTATTGTGCATCAGGAAGGAAGGATTTAAGATCTAGATGGAATGTGGTAGTCTGGTCTCCTATTTGAGGGATAGTAGATAGCTCATTGATGCTTAGGAATTCAACAATGTTCTTACATGGCTTAACTGGCCCAATGGAGTACTTTACTTTGTAGGATAGATGGAGTTCTTCAAGGCTATAAATGGAGTGGTGTGGAATTTATTTTTGTAGATACATCACATTGGATTCCTTTTTGTGCATGACATCATCATTGGAGCATGAGATTTGTATTCTAGGATGGATGTCTCACTTGTGTGTCCTACAAGGGTTCTTGTAGGTTACTTGTAAGGGCTTGTGCCCACATAGTATTGTTGGCCTCCCTTACCTCTCATATTAATAAAGGAAGGAAAGAGTATTTCATTTATATTACTCATTTGTTCATTCTTTCTCACTCTTGTGTAGAGATGTGACCTAGAAGAGGACCACACTTGTCCTCTCTATAGGTTTTCACTTGTATTTATTTTTCTTTCTCTTGGGTGCTAGGGTTTCTTGGTGTCTTTGTAGTTTCTTCAAGAATATTGGAGTTCTAGGGTAAGGGTTTTATTTTTTAGATATTGAAGACTAAAGTTTTAGAAGAAAACCCAAGGGTGGAATTGTGAAGAACAAGAGAAAAAGAGGACATCTTGACTTGAAGATAGTGTTGAAGGGATTATTGCACTTGTTCTTGGTGGAGAAAGGGTTTGATTACTTACCCTAGCTAGGGAATTTCAAACGGTTGGATTTTGTATCCTTGATAGGAGAATATGGTAAGTGGTTCATCATTAATCTTATATATGAAACTTCCATCCATACACATCCTATGCCAATTTTATATTTGATTTTTAGATATGTTCATATTTTGCTATTTGCATCTATGTATGATCTTATTGATTGGACATAAGTAAAATGGAAAAATGTTACATCCAAAGAAGAAAATGAAGGGTACGATTTTAATTTGTTTTTATTCTTTTAAAGTGTATTTTCATAATCAACATTGAATTATAAGGTGGCATAGAAGGGTTGAAAACATGTTTCATTGGTTGGTGTCTTTTCTCTTTAAACATTGAAAACTTTAGGGATAATTGAAATTCAATCATTATACTTCTTTCTCTATTGCTTTATACTCTAATTTATAGTAGAGCTATAGTAGAAAATTATGGGGTTAATATATGAGGAACCTTCTAGAAAGAAGGTCAAATTTCTGAATTGCATTAAAGTGTCATTTCAGTAAAATTTCCAACATAGTTTCAAAATGGTTGTAGTCGATATCACTCTTGAGTAAGAGGGATCTATATTATACCTAGTGATTACTTGGGTCTGGTGATTGACTAGTAAAGGTTATTGGGTATCAAACCTTAGGTTTCTTGAGATAATCACCTTAACCCTTAGAAGAGTTATTTCTTATTCATATTGCAGATTTTCTAGGATGGTTATGTCTTTGATCTTGTATTTATCTTCTAACACTATGTGTAGTGTTGGTTGGTAGGACAGTGGAGCTTAATTATATACATATGAAATATGATAGGTCTCTATTCATCAGGATTCACTGTCAAGAGGGAGGCATGAGTGTAGAGTTTGGTGATGATGCCACTTATCTTATGAGAGAAGTTTCCTCTATCTCCTTCTTGACACCTAAAAGTGATGTTTTTGAGTTGATTAATGTTTTATTTGTTCCTGGGTTGAAGAAAAATATCCTTTCAATATCTTGTATGGTATATCTTTAGTGTATGGAAAATTTTGATGATCAAGAGGTCATATTTAGGACATAAGCCTATGTTGTGGAGAAAGGGGTTCATGTTGAACGTCTTTCTAGGTTGCAGGTATATCTAGTGAAGCATGATTCATTGTGCATGCTAGTACTAAGTTGTGTGAGTTATGGCACATATGTCTTTGTCACTTGCATTATGGATCATTGCATATCTTGGAAAAGATAGTATCATGATTACTAGACTTCAAGATAGAGGAGGGTGTCTACATAGGATGTTCTCTTTGCAAACACATAAAGATTGTGATTCCCAATAGCAAGCAGTGGCCAAGGGAAATAGCAAGTAGTGGCCAATAGGGAGTCTTGATCTAATCCATTTAGATGTATGTGGACCCTGTGTCTTCAACCTCCTTGACAAGTAGTCATTATTTTGTCAATTTTATTAATGATTTCTCTCACAAGACCTTGATCTATTTTTGAATACTAAGGATGAAGTGTTCAATAAGTTAATAAAATCAAATGCCTTTGTTGAAAATTAGAAAGGAATAAAGATCAAATTAATTCACTCAGATAATGGATGATATAATACCTCCGTAAAGTTTGAGTCTTTTGATAGGGAAATAGCTATTAAAAGGGAGTTGACTATACCTTACAACACACAACAAAATGAGGTTGTTGAGAAGAAGAAATGGTCCATCATTGAGACGACCAATTCTCATTATCATGAAATGGATTTTCCAATGAGATATTGGGATTAGGACTTGCAACATAGTCGTGTATGTTTTGGACAAGTGTCCTTAGAGGATCTTGAAGGACGTGACACCAAAGGAGGCATTTACTAGTGTGAACCGAAATCTATCTCCTTGTTGTGTGTTTGGCATCCCAATGATCATATGGTCTACTTTACATCTCAGAAAAGGACAATGTTACATATAGATGTGAAGTTTGTTGAGAGAGCTTCAAGTTCACATGACCTTCCTTTAGGGATTGAAGAAAGAAAGGAGGTTGTTGTTCCAAAGACTAAGCTTGAGGCACATGATGAACCAAATTCAGGTGAGGTGATGCTAGAATCAGATATGCCCTCATCATCCACCCTGGCCTGCAAAGATTGATATGACTTACACATACGTTGCAAGAGGCTAGGACACAAGTGGGAGAACCCAGATCCTCATCAAGGGTGAGTGTACCACCTAGGAAATATGCTAGTCATATATCATCATTGGTTTCTTCCATCCATGAGACATTCAAATGGTATAGAGGAGGAGAGGTGTGATGATGAGATTGAATTAATCCATGAGCCTTTTATTTATTCATTGGAGAGGTATGATGACTTCGCCGAGGGGATTTTGTCGAGATTGATTATGGAATTGTATGATAAATGCATCATAAAATACATAACCAATGATTCTCGATTCTTTTTAAATAGAATTTCCCTTCATGATACTTTTACTTTAGGATTCTCTTGATACAATAGAGTTGGCCTTGTTTAAGATAAGTTCAATTGACACAGGATTTAAGGCACATGAGAGTGATTCTAACGATGACAAGTTTAACATAGCCTCATGAGTTGATGTGTTCTTATCTATGACCATTTTACAAAACTATTATATATTATTATATTGTGTATTTGTCATGGTTTATGGACGATGACTATAGTTCGCCTCTTCGAATTTTTAAGCATATGTGGTCTGAAGATACGTCTTTACTGTGCAGACCCCTAAAATATGATTCTAGCTACAGGAAATTGCAACGAATTGGAATTTTTGTTGCAATGTATTTCTGATTCCCATACACTATGCGTTGATACCCCATAATCCAGCTATAGGAAATCGCAGGGATTTGTAGTTTTGTACTGCATATTCCATTTTTTCATACACTGCGCCGTCCGGTGCAGAGTAGATAAGAGAGTTCAGAGGAGGCTAGTTTTCACTGTCAATTTCGATAACGCTTGGAACCATGTAGAATCTGCCCAATAGCCAGCCACGTCATGAGGGGTTTAAATTTTAAAGGAACCGAGGAATCCAAATCCTCGGCCAATTGTAGTACCGGGCCCTCCTCACCGATTGCATAAATTCGAGCGATAATATGTCCAAGATCCTGCACATGAATTCAGGAAGTGGGGACAATTGCTATTCCCACAACTCCACCTGGTAAAGATCTGTTTTCTGGTAATGAATTCAAAAATAGATTAATTGAATGCTTCTTTGATAGAAGAGGTATTGAGTCACAGGCGAGGACAGGATTGGGGACCAAAAGATAAAGATAGGGTTTCTCTGGGATTCGATCTCCAGACGACCGATTCTTTATCTTATAGCTTTTTTGTTTTCTCGTTTCTCTGGGATTTGATCTCAGGACGGATTCTTTACTGTTGGGATAGAAAAAATCGTTATGATCTCCAAATAGCAGCTTATAGGTTGCAACACCGTACGGAAATTGAGTAGAAGTCCGTATGCAGGTTAGTAAAGGAATAACATCAAATGTCTATCATGACGATTACAGTGATGAAAATTTGTTAAGAAGGAGAAGGATGATGCTAACGTTGTAGAGGATTTTGTCATCGAGCAGGAAGACGAGAGCTTGCTGGAAAGATTAGTTCACCAGTTTGGATATCGATCGAGAACATTTCTTCAGAGAAGTTCTGCTTTGTTGTTTCTGACATTGAATTGGGCATTTCGATCATTTCTGGTGATTAGTTACACTGGCTATTCCTGTGTGTTGATTTACAGAGTGCCTCGAGCCCATTGTGACAATCCTCAACCATCCAATGAAGGCAGCCTCGCAATTTCTGTGATAAGTTGTGAATGTGGAAATGCTGAATATGGATCGAACCTCTACCCCCGACCCTGTTCTTGTTTCGTTGCTTATCTCAAGGAGGAATTTTTTTTTTTAATGACATATTCCCATTTCCTGAATTCCAACAATAGGAAAGCTTTTGGGATAATTTTTGCATTGTGGTTTTCGACATTGAATTAGTCATTTCTATTATTTTTGGCGATTACGTGTTATTTTTCCTGTGTGTTTGGTGCATTTGAAACTTATAGTGTCTCAAGCCCGTTGAGAAAATCCTCAGCCACTCCAGGAAGGCAGCCTCACAATTGCTACATTTATATAGTGTAGTGCTAAGGATTCTGCATTTTCTCAGACAGAGGGAGTTTCCCTTGATGATACTCCTACTTCAGGATTCTCTTGATATGATGATACTCCTACTTCAGGGTTCTCTTGATATGAGGGAGTTGGTCCAGTCTAGGATTCTCTTCATATAATGGAGTTGATATCAAAGAGTTGGTTCAATTTAGCATAGTTCAATTGCCATTGAGGTGCTTGAAGTTGGTTCAATTTAGCATAGTTTAATTGCCAGGGGATTTGAGGTGCTTGAGATGGATTCTCATTATGACAGGTTGATAATAACCTTGCATAGTTCACTGAATATACCATAAGCTTTTATTTAGAGGGTCAACTTGATCTTGTATGGAGTTGTGATTGTCTTTGCAGGATGTCCTGGAGAGTTCATGATGCCGTGCTCTTTGATGGTGATTCATGATGCTGAGTATGATGGAAGTTGAAGATCTTCCCATATATTCATAGGCAATTATTATTCATTGGGGGATTGATATGCTATGATACCATGGTTGATAGCATTGTTGGAGATGATGGTGGTTGATTTTGAGACTGCAACCAGTGATGATTTGTAGATAGAATTGATGGAGATGTAGAGGGAGTCAAGAGCTGTTCGATGTAAACACTTTCCTAGTAAAGAGTGAGTATTAGGTTTTTGGGTTACTCCGATATTATTTACACCATGTTTGGGGTGCTCTATGAGATTTATGGTACATGTGTGTGTTCATCTCTTATATGGTTTGCTCCATGAGATTTAGGGTACATGTGTGTGTTCATCTCTTATATGGTTTGAGATGGATAATAGCATGAGAGATGGTCCCTGATGGATATGCACTCTCAAGATAGCTTTCTTAATGGATGCTTGACCTCAATTGATTGTTGGTTCAGTGCTTCCCTTGGGTATTGGAGATGGCATGTGGCAGCTTGGATACCTATACAAAGGATTGTAGATGGCTTGAGGCACAAGATAGAGTGGTGTGGACTTTTCTTGTGTAGCTACATCACCTTGGAGTCCTTATTGTGCATGGCATCATCATTAAAAACATGCTACTTGTAGTCTAGAGTAGGCATCTTGCCATGCAAGGCATTCACACCCAACATTGTCCCAAGTAAGTGTTTTGGCTACCATGTTTCTTTTGATTAATCCATTATACAATATATGGTAAGACATTTTTCCATTTGTTGTCTAAAAGTTGTACATCCAAAAAGTGGACCATATAAAAACTTAGCTTTTAAAAAGATGATTACCTACTAATTTACCAAGGTTCTGATTTACCTGAGGATGAAATCAAGGTTGTTGTCGTTAAACAAAATTGTAAGTTTGATAGATCCTACCTTTCCTCGTCTATCTACAAACACTATGGATTATATCTTGCAAAGATATAAATCTTTGTAAGGCAGTCAAACCAACATTGCTAGACTGTGCGCTGAGACTGCACACACCCAAGGTGCCAGAGCATTTGATATAGTTCAGAGCATTTAATATAGTTCGTGTATGTTATGCAAGTATAGTTCGTGTATGTTATGCAAGTGAGATGCCACTAAGTTATACTTTGCAAACAAAAATATAAATCACAATTAAAGAAGGGAATTATTACGTCAAACTGTTCATCAAAGTATGAGAGGGGCGGGTTGATGTTTATAATTCCACAACTGCTTCAATATTGTGATTCAGCACCATCCCTCGCAGTTTCCCTTCACGTTCACCTCGGTTACTCTAAACCCATTCATACACAGAATAACGGACACATTACAGAGTAAACTCTCAAACATAATTTACAAAAATACAATCAAAACAAATACAATATAACTGAAAAAAAGAAGTAATAAAATGATACATTCAGGATTGAATCACTTCACACGCCAAAATTCGTTCATCTTATCAATAGCGACACATTTTGTTTATTGTTTTTGTGTTTCAGTCTCTTTATCACTCGTCAACTATCAGATCCTCCTCAAATATACGACTCCCTTAGCAACCATCAATGCTATATTCGTAAAAATGAAAAGGTTAGTGTGTATAATTCCACAAGTCCAGGTCCTTGTATTTTCCTGAAGGACCAATATAGGCTTAAATCCTTCTTTGTTCTTCACATCCCTCGCAGTTTCCCTTCACTTTCGCCTCGGCTGCGGTGTACTAAATTCATCCTTCCATCTCCAATACAAAATAACTAAAATAGAACTCGCTCCTTTTCGCCTTCGATCTCCATAACTCCTAAATTCGCTCCTCTTCTCAATACTTGAACTTGTAGTCTCCTTTTATTTTTTTTGCTGCTGCATTTCACATTAGTTTCCTATCTTTTTTGCTTTTTTCTGAAGGGCTATAAAATGTTTCATTTAACAGTTTTAAGAAAAAAAAAGCAAAAAACAAAAATAGTTTTGGTTTTATAAAGTTTCATTTAACAGTTTTAAGGATAAAAAAGCAAAAAAACAAATAGTTTTGGTTTTTCTTTTAATAGCAAAAACAAAAACAAAATCAAGAAAACGAAAGTATTGGGGAAAAGTGCATTAAAAAGCGCAGCCAACAATAGCCGTTGAGACTATAAAAAAAGGGTCAGTTTCATTGTATCATTGAATGTGACAACCGTCTGAGGGAAAGTTGAGAAGATGGGCATTCTCTGAAGCGTTGAGCCAAAGCCGTTGATGGAAAGCATTCTCTGGAGGGTTGAGTGCTGAAAATTGGATGCTGCAAATACCCTTTTAGTCATGTACATAGAAGAGTGAAAACAGAATTCACTCTTCGATCTCCTGTACATAGAAAAAGGTAGTCATTTTGTATACTGATAATTCTTTCTGCAGTCAGATTGGGGAGAATGGTCTCGTTGCTGGAAAGCTGACTCGAGGGCGACAAGACGGGCATTCTCTGAAGCGTTGATGATGACCATTGAATGTAGAAAGTATTTTCTGGAGCAATTGGATGTAGCAAAATATTTGCAAACACCCTTTTAGTTTCTGCAGACAAATTGGGCAGAAAGGAACAGACCATTGGTGCATAGCAGAGCAGAAAGGTTGATGGATTGTTCAGGTGAGTTGAGTTACACGGATTTGTATTTTGTTATGTATTTATTTTTCTTATTGCTATTTCTACTTTTGTGCATGGCCATGCAATTTTTCTTCTCTGTTGGTAATCTGTTTTTGTGTTCTGGTTTGCTCTGTATTGTTATTATTTTTTAATCTATTTAATATTTATTTTTGGCTTTGCAGGAAATAAAATGATATTTGGTGTCTTGGGTGGAAACCAAGGTGCCATGGAGGACATATATATGATTTAATTTATCCATGTGCAGTGTGAAAAGCTTGTGAAGAGCTTTGGTTTAGACATGGGACTCTGTAAAGCAAGGTAACTATCATTTCAAGATTGTATTTCCAAGGCACAAGGTTTAATTAGTGCCATTCCCATTTTGTCTCTCATTATCCCAACTATCTTTCCATAAAATCGGCAGACAGTTTGTCACAGTTTGTTTTGTTTACTTATCTATTATCTGTGAATCGGCGGACAGTTTATCATTGTTTTGCCTCCGGTCAAATACAAAATAAAGAAAATGAAATCAAATAGGAAATCAAGAAACTGAAGTGAAGAAAACGAAATCCCAAAAAGATTGACTCCCATCGAATACAAAATAAAAAAAACGAAAGTGCTATTGTTCACGACATTTACAAAATTAAGTTATATATCTTTCTACATACTTTTTAAATTGATTTTATTCACGTTTTTATTCATGGCTTGAAATTTATTATATTGTCTTTTTATTGCAGTATAGAATATTTAAGTTAATCTTATTTCTACGTTTATTTTATATGCATTATAATTTTAAGTATTATTTAAATATAATTTTTTTACAATAAGAAGGGATTTTTGTGGTCTTTTTCAAGGTCTTTCTTAGAGTTCTTTAGGTTTGCTTTTATCTTTTATTCATTTTCTTTTTTAAATGTTATTTAGTTATTTAGCTATTTAGTATAGTATATTTAAATTAAATTTTATGATTGTTAAAAATGATAAATTATAAATATATATAGAGAAAGGGAGAGGGAGAGGGATATAGAGAGAGATGAAAAGGGAGAGGGAGAGGGATATAGAGAGAGACGAAAAGGGAGAGGGTGCCAGGGAGAGAGAGAGGGAGAGGGAAAGGGAGAGAGGGGGGAGAGGGAGAGAGAGAGACAGGGGAGAGAGGAGGAGAGGGAGAGGGAGAGAGCAGGGAGAGAGAGAGAAGGAGAGGGGGAGAGAGAGAGAGGGCAGGGGAGATAGAGAGAGAGAGAGGGGGCAGAGAGAGAGAGAGAGAGAGAGAGAGAGAGAGAGAGAGAGAGAGAGAGAGAGAGAGAGAGAGAGAGAGAGAGAGAGAGAGAGGGAGGAAGAGGGAGACATAGGGATAGAATGGGAGGGAGAGGGTGTGTGAGAGAGAGAGAGCAGCGAAAGAGGTGGGAGAAGGAGAGGGTGAGGGGGATCCTTACAGAGAGAGAGAGATACGGGGGAGAGAGCGAGAGAGAGAGAGAGAGGGAGGAAGAGGGAGACATAGGGATAGAATGGGAGGGAGAGGGTGTGTGAGAGAGAGAGAGCAGCGAAAGAGGTGGGAGAAGGAGAGGGTGAGGGGGATCCTTACAGAGAGAGAGAGATACGGGGGAGAGAGCGAGAGAGAGAGAGAGAGGGAGGAAGAGGGAGACATAGGGATAGAATGGGAGGGAGAGGGTGTGTGAGAGAGAGAGAGCAGCGAAAGAGGTGGGAGAAGGAGAGGGTGAGGGGGATCCTTACAGAGAGAGAGAGATACGGGGGAGAGAGCGAGAGAGAGAGAGAGAGGGAGGAAGAGGGAGACATAGGGATAGAATGGGAGGGAGAGGGTGTGTGAGAGAGAGAGAGCAGCGAAAGAGGTGGGAGAAGGAGAGGGTGAGGGGGATCCTTACAGAGAGAGAGAGATACGGGGGAGAGAGCGAGAGAGAGAGAGAGAGGGAGGAAGAGGGAGACATAGGGATAGAATGGGAGGGAGAGGGTGTGTGAGAGAGAGAGAGCAGCGAAAGAGGTGGGAGAAGGAGAGGGTGAGGGGGATCCTTACAGAGAGAGAGAGATACGGGGGAGAGAGCGAGAGAGAGAGAGAGAGGGAGGAAGAGGGAGACATAGGGATAGAATGGGAGGGAGAGGGTGTGTGAGAGAGAGAGAGCAGCGAAAGAGGTGGGAGAAGGAGAGGGTGAGGGGGATCCTTACAGAGAGAGAGAGATACGGGGGAGAGAGCGAGAGAGAGAGAGAGAGGGAGGAAGAGGGAGACATAGGGATAGAATGGGAGGGAGAGGGTGTGTGAGAGAGAGAGAGCAGCGAAAGAGGTGGGAGAAGGAGAGGGTGAGGGGGATCCTTACAGAGAGAGAGAGATACGGGGGAGAGAGCGAGAGAGAGAGAGAGAGGGAGGAAGAGGGAGACATAGGGATAGAATGGGAGGGAGAGGGTGTGTGAGAGAGAGAGAGCAGCGAAAGAGGTGGGAGAAGGAGAGGGTGAGGGGGATCCTTACAGAGAGAGAGAGATACGGGGGAGAGAGCGAGAGAGAGAGAGAGAGGGAGGGTGGATAGGGGGATCCTTACAAAGAGAGAGAGAGAGAGAGAGGTGGGAGAGAGAGAGAGCAGAAGAGGTGGGAGAGGGAGAGGTAGAGAGCGAGATAAGGGGACGGCGGGAGAGGAAGAGGAATACATAGGAGTAGAATGGGAGGGAGAGGGTGAGGAAGAGGGGGATAGAGAGAGAGAGTATCGGAATAGGTGGGAGAGGGAGAGGAAGAGAGAAAGATAGGGGAGGGAGACGGTGAGGAAGAGGGAAAGG
>LPNX011120567.1:117358-197358 GCA_001517045.1 Pseudotsuga menziesii | reverse complement strand
GAGAGAGAGAGAGAGAGAGAGAGAGAGAGAGAGAGAGAGAGAGAGAGAGAGAGAGAGAGAGAGAGAGAGAGAGAGAGAGAGAGAGAGAGAGAGAGAGAGAGAGAGAGAGAGAGAGAGAGAGAGAGAGAGAGAGAGAGAGAGGGAGGGAGGGGGAGAGGGGGACATAGGAGGAGAATTGGAGGGAGAGGAGGAGAGAGAGAGGAAGAGGGGAGAGAGAGAGAGAGAGAGAGAGAGAGAGAGAGAGAGAGAGAGAGTTTGGAGCTGATGGACTTCTACACCATGTGGGTGAAATAATAAAATATCATATATATAATTATAATTAACAAATATTAAATACTAAAGTTTTAAAATATCATAATTATTTAATTAAACATAAATATGATTTTTTTAAAACAAGTTTATTAGGTCTAAGAAGAATCACATTTCCCTTAAGGAAGGGAAAGGGACCACCTTTAAAGTCCTAGTTTCTCTTAATGACTGGTATCGTTCATGTACTTTGAGTGATCTATGGATTGACTCAAATGACATACCTTGTGCATACTGTTGAGTTTTCATCTGGTTGACTAGATTCAATAGTATTCAATTCAAAATAACAGCAACAACATATCAAGAATCACTGATAGAAACAAAATCACAAAATAGAAACAACATTTATCCTGGGAAACCTTTAAGGGGAAGAAAACCCAGCAAAAAGTTCCTCTATATAAGATGTATAAAAGAAAACTCCAAAAAACGGGTGTTCTACTCCTTCTTCTTCTCTCTCTCTCTCTCTCTCTCTCCCCCCTATGTGCTACAGAAGTGAGTGAGTCTTTGTTCAAACAAGAAGCACAACTCGTCTATTTATAGATATGTGTCAATTGACTTTTTCACTAGACAAGTCACCCCCAATAAACTGTTTGGGTCGAATTCACTTAGGAATACTAAAAAACAATATATTATATTATTTATTAGGGTACTAAAGGCCTGACACAAGTGGAGGCTTTAACTCATGACTCTATGATGACCAAATACAATAGTAACTCCCCGTCGAAGGAATAATAACATCTCCCCTGTTTTACATCAGTAAAATACATTTAGACTATCCTTTGAAGTTACAATATTTTAACACTCCCCCTTAACAAGAAGGTTATTCTATTGACAATATCATCACAGACTATAGGAGAACAGAGAGAAAATTTCAACAGTACATCGAGGTAATACATCTATACATCACAAGAATTTTTTCACAATCAGTAACTAGAACAGTTACTCTTTATATTTTGCATCACATGATCACTTGATCCTTTATTTGTAGCAACGCATCGATATTTCGATCCTTTGTAGTAGCACTTCGATCTTCTAGATCCTTTGCAGCAGCACTTCGATCTTCTTGATCCTTTGCAGCAACACTTTGATCCTCTCGATCCTTTGTAGCAGCACTTTGATCTTCTGCAGTAGTCTTTCGATCTTATCGGTCCCTCGTAGCAACACTTCTATCCTTTCAATCCTTTTATAGCAGCGCTTCGATCCTTTCGATCCTTTGCACCATTCCTTCAATATTTCTTGATCCTTTTTAGCCGCACCTCAATCTACTTGACCCTTTGTTGTTGTACTTCGATCTAGTTGATCCTTTGTTGCCATGCTACCTGCAGTACACATGATCTATTTGCAGGATGATCAATCCTGATCACTTTAGGACATAATTCCAAGGAAGATGCAATTCTCCATCAGCATGATCCATGAAATCAATCAGTTGAATCATCTACAACTAAATGTATATATCGATCGCACCCTGTCTTGGTCCTATTGTCCATGATGACTCATCGTAGACCATCCATACCACATAGGTTAGGACCACTCCCAAGTGAGTGTTATACTACAGTATCTACACTTGTGTGTAGGTATTCCAGGTAAGAGTATTGTCTACAGAGAAGATATCGACCGCATATACAATGTTGGCCCATCGTATAACATCCATACCACTCCCAAGTGAGTGTTATACTATGTCATCCGTGAAGACTCATCATAGAGCATCCATAACACATAGGTTAGGACCACTCCCAAGCGAGTGTTATTATATGGAATCTACATATGAATGTAGGAATAATCTCCATATAAGAGTATAGTCTGCAAGGCAGGTCTCGACTGCATACACAATTTCAGTCCTGGTGTCTGTGAGGACTCAACGTAGAGAATCTATACCACTGAGGTTAGGACCACTCCTGAGTGAGTGTTTAATCTACAATATTCAAAACTGAATGTGAGTATTCTCCATGCAAGAGTAACATCTTGCAGGGTCATCCTTTAACTAGTAAGGACCACTCTCGTGAACAAAGTGTTATACCTTCCATCCTTAAGAGAGGATACTATCGTCCACAAATAAATGTTATACCATCACCACTCTCATCCATCATTGATGTCATTCTCATCATTACTCCCCCTTTCCTGAGAAGTTTCATATTATCAACCTACTCCCCCTTTGTCCGAGGAGGGTTCATTTCTTCAACTTGATATTCCTTTTCGAAGAGGGTCCATCATTTGTAGTCCCATCACTTTTCCTCCTTGCGAGGAAATTCCTTTCAAACTACACCAAGCTTATCATGGAGATATTTTAACTTCATTTGAGATAGAGGCTTGGTCAGTATATCAACAACTTAGTCATCGGTACCCACATACTAGAGCTTGATGGCTCCCTTTTTTACCATATCCCTTATATAGAAATATCGAATTTCTATATGCTTCGATTTGTCATGGAACACCATATTTTCTGTCATCTTTATACAACTCTGATTGTCACAGAAAATTACTGTCATGTCCACATCCATGTCAAATATTCTTGACATCAGCTTCCGAAGCCATATCGCTTCACAACAAGCGGAGAAAGCTACGATGTACTCTTCTTTAGCTGTACTTAAATAAACACTAGACTGTTTATAACTAAACCATGAGATCATCGTGGATCCAAGACAATAACATCCACTTGAGGTTCTCTTTCTATCTTTGGCACTTCCTTCCCAATATGAATCCTTATACCCATACAAATTGTAGTCATGATCTCTCCCATAGTACAGTCCCAAATCAATCGTACCTTTTAGGTACCTCATCACATGCTTTTTAGCTATCAAGTTAACCCGTATAGGTTTAACTAGATATTGACTCAAGGTGTTCACAAAAAAGCATATATATCTGGCTTTTTGGTCGTCAGATACATCAAAGACCCAATAATATGTCTATAGTGAGTCATGTCCACTAGCTTGGATGTCTCATCAGACAACAACTTTAAGTTGGTGTCCATGGGTGTGTCCATGACTTTACAATCCAACATATCAAATATTTTCAATATTTCTACTGTATACATTCCCTGATTCAAAAAGATTCCTTTTGTGATCTACCACACTTCCAGCCCTAGGAAATAATGCATCAATCCAAGATATTTCATCTCGAATTCTTTAGCTAGCTTCTTCTTGCAATCCCTGATCCGTTTCTCATTTCCAGTCAGAAATAAATCATCCACATACAACAATAGTATGAATGGTTCATCATCGATAACCTTTATATGAAGATTAGTATCATCTTTACTCTTGGTAAATCCCATGCTTGTCAAGAAGCTATCTATTCTACCATACCAATATCTCGGAGCTTGCTTCATTTCATATAGAGCCTTTTTCAAGTTGCATACATGAGTCGCTTTGTCTTCGACTTCAAATACTTGTGGTTGTTTGATGTAAACCTCTTTCTCAATCACACCATTAAGGAAGTTTGTCTTTACATCCATTTGATGTAAGTCCCATTTCATCATGGAAGCAAGTGCCATGATAGTTCTGATGGAAGTGTACCTTTCTACTGGATCAAATGTATCTTTAGAATCGATCCCCTCTTTTTGAGAGAATCCTCTAGCCACAAATCTTGCTTTGTACTTTTCAATACTTCCATTTACAGCATGTTTTATCTTGTAGATCCATTTCGAAGAAACCACACTCTTGTTTTCTGGTTGGGAACAATATCCCAAACATCAATCTTTATGATCGACTAGTTTTCTTCTGTCATTTCTTCAACCCACTCTTGCTTCTGTGCAGCTTCCTCATAGTCAGTGGGTTCTTGGTCTACAAGGTCACACATCAAAGCTACATAGCTGGAATATGGCTTTGATATTTTGCTGGTTCTTGTGGAGCCCTCTGGTGCTCCATATATTTATTCTTCTTGTATGATTGCTCTTACCCAAGCAGGTTTTATCTTTCGAGAGATATCCATAATAGGGTTCTCTTGAAGCTCTAGCATGTCATGATATTCTGATGCTACTATTTCAAGAGTTGGTTCAGCTTCTGCCCTTCTGGGAGGTACATCTTCTTCATGTACTTCTTCAAGCTGACACCTTCTATATTTCTTAAGAGTTGTCTCTTCATCAAAGGTTACATCCCTACTAATCTTGATATGATGGAATCCTGAGATGTATATCCTGAAGGCTTTGGATCCTTCACAGTATCCTACAAATATTCCCTTCTTACAAGAAGGATACAATTTGGTTATCTTCTCTTTCGGAATATGTACATACATTGGAAAACCAAATATCTTGAGATGGCTTACTTTAGGTTTATTTCTGGTATACATCTCTTAAGGAGTCTTGAATCCAAGAGCACTGTGAGATAATATATTTTGCACATATACGTCTATTCTTTCAGCTTTATCCCATACGTGCATAGGGAGGTCTTGGTCATGAATCATGGTCTTCATTGCTTTCATGATTGTTCTATTCTTTCTTTCTGCAACACCATTTTGTTGGGGATTATAGGGAGTGGTTAGTTCCCTCTTGATTCCTGCCTCCTTACATAATGCTTCAAATTCCTTTGAAGTGTATTCTCCACCATTATCTAATCTCACTGTCTTGATTCTCTTTTCTGACTGATTCTCTATCAAGGCTTTGAATTCCTTGAATTTCCCAAACACTTCACTTTTATTCTTCAAGAAGTATATCCAAGTCTTTCTTGAATAATAATAAATAAATTTGACATAGTATTCATAACCGCTTAAGGATATGGAGGGAATAGGACCACATACATCAGAATGGATTAGTTCCAATGTACCTTTAGTCTTTGTGTCACTTTTAGGAAATGGATTCTTGATAGTCTTTCCTTGTGCACAACCTTTGTAGGTTCCCTCATGTTCGATCTTCAGATATGGTAACCCTATTACCCCACCTTGCTCACATAGGTAAATGATTTTTAGTTGATGTGAGCAAGTATCCTATGCCACAGTTCACTTGAGCTGGTAGTCTCATGGACAAGAGTTGTCTCTGGATGTCCTTTGAGCTTGTATAGTCCTCCTTCTTGTTCTCCAATGAATACAACATCTCCAAGTGTCCATCATTTGGACCACATAAGTACTTTTACATCTATAAAAGAAACTCTATATAATTTCTTATCTAGAGCTGAGATGGAGAGTAGGTTCTTTTTCAAACCTGGTACATACAGTACTTCCTTCATCTTCATGGAGGTCCCATATTCAAGCTTGTAGCTTGATTCACCAATACCTTTGATGGGATATTGATAGTCATCTCCCAATGATACATTCTAGGGATATTTCTTCTCTTCAAGATTTGATAGAGTTGTCTTCTTTCATGTCATTTTCTTAGAGGAACCACTATCAATAAGCCATGTATCTTGTCCAGGTGTTATAGACCTAGAGAGTGTAGAAAATAACACATATTCTTCTACATCTTCACCTCTAGTTATCTTTTGAGGTCTTTCTTAATCCTCATCTCCAGCTAGATGAGCATGATTCCTTTCGCTGTTGTTGTTCTTTGATGATGGACATTCTCTAGCAAGATGTCCTATCTTATGATAGTTGTAGAATTGATACTTTGAGTAATCCTTCTTCTTCTTCTTCTAGAATTTCTTCTTTAAAGGCTTATGATTACTCCTCTTGAAGTTTGAATTATTTATTTTTTTATTATGGGTATCTAGATCCTAATCATCTTCTCTAAGAAGAGCTTCTCTATTGGCTTCTCTAGATTCTTCTTGTATGCAATCTTCCCATACTATGTCAAACTTCATACTTTCTTTTCTTGCACATAGAGTTTGGATGAATGAGTCCCAAGGTCTAGTGAGGCCATTGAGAGAAGTCATAACTAATTCATCCTCCTCAAGGATATATCTAATATCATTTAGCTTCTCTTTGATTTGGGAGACCCTTCTGAAGTAATCTTGAATAGATTCTCCTTTTCTCATCTTGGTGCCCTTCAGTTGAGCTCTCAAATTCATCTTTCTGTTGAGGTTATTTCCTTCATACATTCTGGAAAGTGCATCATACATTTGATTAATTGTCTTCTTATATGACACTTGAGGGATCAAGTGGTCCTTAATGGAATCAAGAAATGATCCTCATTTCCTTATTCATTCTTCTCCTTATCTTCAGCTTCTTTAGGTTCTGCAACTTCATTATTGATGTACTTCTCAAGACCATTCTCTTTTAGAATGAGGCCAATCCTATACTTCAAAGAGAAGAAGTTTTCTAGGCCTTCCAATGTGTCCTCAAGCTTAGTGCTTTGGGCCATCTTGTCTAGTAAGTTACTCAAAATTAAAATTTATTAAAACAGGATATTGACCTTACCAGTAGATGCGCTTGGAGGAGGCGACTTGGTTGATCAACCTGCTTTTTGGAGATCCCTAATCCTTAGTCTTTAAATCCTAATTACAAGGTTGTAGCACTGCAGATTTTTTGGTTCTGTTTCACTGCAGTTTTTCTAGTTCACTACCAAACTAGGGTTTGGGTTTCTCAGAGATCTAGCCACCAAAAAAATTCGATCTAGGTCTCAATAAATGCGCTCTAGGAGGGCACAAATTTATATGCAAGCATATATTCAAAAATCCAACTTTTTTAGAAACCCTAATTTCTTTCGAAGAGGGAGGAGGGAGAACTTAACCTTGTGAAAGCTTCTCTAATCAGGTTAGCTCTGATACCATGTTAAGTTTTCATATGATAGACTAGATTCAATAGTATTCAATTCAAAATCACAACAGCATCATATCAAGAATCATTGATAGAAACACAATCACAAGATAGACATAGCATTATCCTGGGAAACCCTCAAGGGGAAGAAAACCCAATAAAAACTTCCTCTGTATAAGATTTATAAAATACAACCCCCAAAAATAGGTGTTCTCCTCCTTCAGTTCTGTCTCTCTCTCTCTCTCCTATGCACTACACAAGTGAGTGAGTCTGTGTTCAAATAAGAACCACAACTCCTCTATTTATACATATGTGTCAATTGACTTTTCCATTAGACAAGTTGGCCCCAATAATCTGTCTGGGATGACTTCACCTAGGAATACTAAAAAATATATATTATATTATTTATTAGGGTACTAAAGACCCGACACAAGTGGAGGATTTACCTCATGACTCTATGATGACCAAGTACAATAGTAACACCGTGTCAAAGGAATAATAATATCTCCCTTGGGTTACATCAGTAAAATACATTTAGAATATCCTTTGAAGTTACAATATTTCAACAGAGAGTAGGTCAATGAGTAAGCATTAACAACTTAAGCTGTTAGTTTAGGAACTTTTGAAAGGTGTAAATTCAAGTTGTTACAAGACCGGAAACCAATCCATTTAGTCATGAGTTTTCTATTTTTCTATTTTTATTTTTTTAGTAATTGTATTATTTAAAATTTGATTGGATGATATATCAAATATACTTGTGAATCATTTTGTGATGCACACTTTTTTTTTACATATTTCTTTTATTTACATAAATTATTTAGAATAAATAGTTCACAATTGTAGAAGAGTATGTAAATAGGTAAGTACATGCTCATCCTCAAATAAATTGAAACACCAATATCTTCGCATGTTTGATCTTTGGATAGTATTTATCTAGAACAATCATATACATAAACTTACTATCCATAGTTGAGAAAATGTAGACAAAGAAGAACAAACATCATTTTGGAAATAATATTTGCACATGGAAGTTCCCAAAAATAAACAATCTTGAGATCTTCAAGTAGTGTTAGACACCACTAAGTGAGGAGCATATCGAATAACCAATATTTTTTTAGTGGTTAAATCCCTTGAAGAGGGAAACAATCCATGAGCTTAATGAAATTTATACTTGATTTAATATATTAATGCAAAATGAAAAATAATTTACATATGTGTTTATGAAAACAACTAATTGAAAAATGGCCCTCCATGCTCTTTAAATATATGCCATGTACTAGCAATGTGTTAAGTGATAGATTGATTATCGCTAAGAGCAATATGAAGATGAGTCGTTAGAGAACTGTATACCTAAAACATATAATTATATTCAAATTACGTAAGTACAAATGCGTACTAAAGAAACAATTTACTTAAAGAAACGTTACAACAAGCTAATAGAAATGAGGAAAATGATTTTACTGGAAAACTACCTTTGTTCAAGGATGAAAATTCTTTTGAGTATAATTTATTTATGTAATTGATTTCCATTTTTACATAATTGGTCCCTGGATGGAGAGGTATAGAGAAATCCTATTTCTGGTCATTTTCAGGTTGTTTTCTACCTTAGGCATTAGAGGAAATTTCAATTTAAAATGGGCCTTCCAAAAATAATACAAATTCCATGTCATCATGTATTATCCAATCAAAATGGTTTAAAATTCAAAAAGGGAGCACCTCTTAAACAAATTTTTAATATAAATTTGGCGATAGGTATCACCCACGTAGATCCAAATCCTACGCTCTATCAAGCGCCGAGATGGATCAAATCTCTCGAGGTGCAAACCTCTTCTTAGGTATCCATTGATTTGATTGAAAATAAAAGACATATATTTTTATTTAAGGTCCACATATAATATTTTTATTATTAATATTTAATATTATTTATGGCCGAAATATAATATTTTTATTTTGTTAGGAACGAACATTGCATCATTTCCCCACACATGGTTTTAAAACCATATGCATGGCCCTCCTACAACCATGGGTTGTTTAGGAGGCCATGCACATGGTCTTAAAACCATTTGCAAGGCCATCCTAAACCATGTACAATAAAACTATCTGCAAGGCCAACATTTTTAATTTTTACTTTTTTATTGTTTTGTTAGGTAGGAAGATTACAACATCTCCCCTGTATTAGATTGTTTTATTTTGGCCTATTAGAAAATTTATTTTTTATTAAGAAAAATAACATTATGAAAGTGATATTATTTTTTATTTTGTGCTACAAAATATCTCCCAAAATATTCACTATCACTATTATTTTTTTCCGACATGTTACAAACGTTACATCACGTTACAAGATATCTCCCATAATATTCATTATCACTATTATTTTTTGCCGAAATGGTACTGATGTTAAATCACGTTACAAGATCTCTCCCACAATATTCACTATCACTATTATTTTTTGCCGACATGTTACAAATGTTAGTAACGTTACATCATGTTACAAGATCTCCCCATACTGGGTTGTAGAGCGCCTCTCGGCGCAATAAAAAAAACTACTTTTTTTGTTTGTATTTTCAACATATCTCCCTGTGTTTTTACTCAAATTTCGATCAGGAGAGCTCTTTGGATGTAGAATTAAATTCCGCATCCAACGAGTAGCCATTCAACATACTTTTGATGGGCCCCGCTACCCCAAAAACAAGAAATACCTGGTGATGATGATGTCATCATCACATTTTTCCAGGTATTTCTTGTTTTTGGGGTAGCAGGGCCTATTAAAAGTATGCTGAGTGGGTACTCATTGGATGTGTAATTTAATTCCACATTGAACGAGCTCTCCCGATCGAAATTTGAGTAAAAACACAGGGAGATATGTCGAAAATACGAACAAAAAAAGTAGTTTTTTCTTTTCTTCCTCCAAAATTAATAAATATTATTTTAACTATTATTTTATTAATTTTCCTTAGGAGGCCCATTTTGAGTTGAAATTTCCTCTAATGGTTTTTGGCCTTGCTACCTTTCCTTTGCTTTCCATGGATCCGCCTGATCAGGATTTGGATGGGCAGAGAGCAAGTATGGTGAAAGGTTTATGTCAGATCATGGCCTCCCAGCCGGTAGCAAAAAACGTCCCATTGGCTTCTCAGTTTTTCAAGATTGCTGAGGTCCCAGATGTCACTCTCTCTTCGAAAACTTCAAAATTCAAAGTGGTGGCTTTACACGAACGTGGAATTGTCAGGAATTTCAATGGCCTTTAGCCATCCCCTCGGTCCATTGAAATTTGGATGGATAAGAACTGGCGACCTCTGATCCATGGAGAGGTTCAACACAAATTTTGTGGAAGGGTTTTTTTTGTCTTTTTGTTCGAAAAAAAAGAAGATAGAGATTTAATCTTCAGGAATGGACCATACTTCATGGGCCCAAGTGGAATGTACCTTAACAAGTGGGATCTATCCTTTGATCTAGAGAAGGATATACCTTCAGAAGTACCAGTCTGGGTAAAAATTCCACACCTTCCCCTGCACTACTGGAATGAGGGGGATCTGAAAACTATAGGAAAATCCCTAGGAAAATACATAGACAATTCATAGCCGAAGCCGCCAATGTTCTCCTACGCCAGAGTATGTGTGGAAGTAGATCTAGAAAAAGGATTTCTGAAAGCAATAAACCATAATATAAGTGTAAGGTAGGCCATGAATATGGGCATTTTGCGAATTCTCGCAACAAGAAAATACAAGCCGAGGAAGGAGAGATCACAAGATAGGAATAGAATGAAGTGAGTAGAAGAAAAGGAAACAAAGCAAACAACAATAGCCAGGTGAAATCCCCTGCAAAAAAGAAAAAAGTCTCAGAAAATATCTTCCAAGTCTTGGCATTAGCATCAGAACCCCAGGATCAATTGGGAAGTATAGCAGCATAGAAATAAGAGACACCCCAGGAGATCAAAGGAATGGAGGCAGTTCTGGAAGAGATTGGACAAACCTATGAACCACTTCTTCCAACACAACTGTATGTGGAAATAAGACCTGAATTTTCTCAGAACTTGGGTTCGGTCACAAGATCTAGAGCTAAGGCTCATTCAGAGGAGACCTTAGAAAGTAGAGAGGAAGAGTTTGAGCAACTAACCAAGAAAGGAAGAAATCCAAATAAATATTATAGAGAACAAGAGACATCCACGAAAAAAGTGGCAGGTAAGAAATCGAGCCTAGACCACTTGGTAAAACCTTTACATCCTAAAAAGAAAAGTGGAGAACTGTTGGAGGGAAGAAAGGACAGAACGGGCTCAACACCAATCAAAATAAAATGAAGCTATTATTCTGGAATTGTCGAGGTTTAGGAGGCTAACAAAAGGTAGAAGAAATTAAGAGTTTCAAATTCACAGAAAAAATTAACATCCTGACAATCCAGGAGACTGAAATGCAAGAGGTAGAAATCTTGGCCACCATTAAAATATTTTGGAAAAATGGATCAGGGAAAGCTGTAAGTGCACAAGGTGCCTCAGGGAGTCTGCTAACCTTCTGGTAATATTCACTTTTCAATTTTAAATCCTCAATAGAAATCAGACACTGGCTATTCATTGAGCTATAATATCTGGAGAATAATGAAACAATATGGATAGGAAACATTTACGGTCCAACAATCAACGGAGACAAGGAAGAAGTATGGCAACAATTGGAATCGCAGAGATATGGAAAGATGCACCTCCCATGTATAATAACAGGAGACTTCAATGTAACCACCTCTATAGAGGAAAAAAAGGTGGCTCAAAATTTAGAGGCCCATTTGGGGAAAGGCTAGAAGATGTAATAGCTTCTTGGAAGCTAGCTGACATCAAGCAAACGAAAGGAAAGTACACGTGGAGCAATAAACGGACTGGTCCTGGGCATACAATATCCAAGATGGACCATATCCTGGTAAGTTCTTCTCTATTAAACAAGCCCTTGCTTCCAGTATCAAGACTTTTAACCTCAGTTGTCTCTGACCATAAGCCAATAATTTTCTCGCTGGAACCAATTGGTAACCTGGGCCCCCAACCTTTCAAGTTTTCTCCCATGTGGTTTAGCGAGTCAGGGTTTCAAGAAATTGTTTCTCAATCCTAGGGGAAGTATTTCCATGTCTCCCTAGATTATATTTGGGAACAAAAATTGAAAAATGTAAAAAAAAGAGATAAATATATGACTATCCGGCCGTCCTCACCCTGGACAGAAAAAAATCAACTTGCTTAAGAATCTGGAAGAGATTCATAAGGAAATGGAAAGGAAAGAAGTCACCAGAGAAATGATACTAAGGGAAAAAGAGATTGACCAAAAAATTCCAGTCATCTAGAGAAAGATGGAGACATACCTAAGATTAAAATCCAGGTGTTAATGGATAAAACAAGGTGACCAAAACTCAAGTTTCTTTCATTATCAGTGCAAATAACGTATAAGGAAAAACACCATAAAGGAATTAACACTAGACAATGGAGGCAAGATCAACAATCTTGATATAATTAAAAAAGACGTCAAGGAACATTTTCAAGCGCTCTACTCCAGCGAAGAAGAAATTTCAGAAGAAGACATGCGCTCACTCGGTGGAGAAATTCCACATCTGGTGTAGGAAAATCATGATTTTCTTTCTTAGCATATTACCTTTGAAGAAGTGAGAAGAGATGTGTGGACTTTGCATCCTGACAAGGCTCCAGGACCCAATGGGTTTCTGATCATCTTCTATAGATTCTCTTGAAATATTATCAAAAAAGACCTTGTAAAAATGGTAATTTTGTCTCAATCCACGGCTTGTATTGGAGGTGCCATGAGTTCAACGTTCTTGGCTCTAATTCCCAAAGAACGAAACCTGTCCCCCATCAAAAGGTATATACCAATATCATTGTGTAATTAATCCTATAATATTATCTCAAAAGTAATATCTAACTGGCTGAAGAAGGTAATCCCAGATTTAATATCTGAAAACCAAGGGGCCTTCATAGCTGAAAGCAAAATCTATGAAAATATCCTGATGGTGCAAGAAGCAATCCATTCTAGCCAATCTCGCAAGGAGGCAGGTATGTCAATCAAACTAGATCTCACAAATTCATTTGATAGGATAAGGCACTCATACATTTACCAAGTCACGTAGATTTATGGTTTCCCAAAAACCTTCATTCAGTGGGTGAAGGATTGTATAAGTAAGCCATGGATTGCTCCTCTCATAAATGGTCATCCCACCTCATTCTTTCAAGATAAAATGGGAATTAGGCAAGGATTCCCAATGTCCCCCTTCCTCTACATTTTACTCGCAGATTCTCTCAGTAGAAGGCTAAACAGACTAAGGAATGAAGTGACAATTCTAGGAATAATCATAGCAAGAGGGGTTCCATCCATCAACCATGCCCATTTCATGGATGAAACTATTCTATTGGGTAGTGCCTCTTCCTAAATATCTAGGTGCCTCAGAAAAACATTCGACCTCTTCTTAAAAGTATTTGACATTCAACTAAATGAAAACAAATCTTGGCTGTGTGGTTGGAACAGTAGTCCAAATTCCCTTAGAGACCTTGCAAACATTCTAGGAATTCAGGTCAATCTGCAATGGACGTCATTCATATATCTTGGAGTTCCAATCGTTAATAAGAAAAGTTTGATTGCAATTTGGAGGCCTCTAATCCAAAAGATGAAGAATAAAATTCAGCTATGGAGCAACTCTTGGCTTAACTTAGCCAGAAGAGTGGTCTTAATCAAATAAATCCTCTCTTCATATCCAATTTTCTCGCGTGCAATCTTCAGAGCTCCAAAGGCAGTCATCAGGTCCTTTAACTTGGAAATTAGGAAGTTCATCTGGAAAGGAGGTAAGATGTAGGGGAGAAAGTTTAATCTGGTGAATTGGGAAGCGGTAATTGAGAATACAAATAATGGTGGGCTTGGAATCAGGGATTAAGGGAAAGTGAATCAAGCTTTGGGGGAAAAGCTGGTTTGGAGAATGATCATAGGAGGAAAGGAATGGTGGATAGAGGCTATTAGGATAAAATATATAAAATGGAAGAAGTCCAGAATCTTGGATCTCCCCTGGGGGGAAAAGGAACATCCATATGGAACCAACTCAAAAACTCTGTTGGTCTAATCAAAGACAAGATATACTGGATCCCAGGAAATGGTATTAAAATCAATATATGGACAGACTCCATCTTGGGAAGGCCCACTCTTGACTCTAATGCTAAGTTTGTTCCTCTCTATAGGTGGCTGGATAATCATGGTTACAAGTCCTTAAAAGATTTCTCTATTTGCGGATCTAGGGGTGAATAGAAAGGTTGGATTTGGTTAAATCTGCCCTCACACTTAGATCCTCTCTATGCTTCCTTTAACTCTTTCTTGCATGGAATTTCCCCTCTTAGCCTCAGTGAAAAAAATTTCAGAGGTTGGGGGAACTCTGGGACTTATACCATAAAATAACGCTACCAAACTCTTTAAAATTCAGGGAATGGCATTCAACAAAGAAACTGGAGGAAGGTATGGGTCTCTTTCTGCATCCCAAAAATCAATGCATTCTTTCCGCTTCTATCTAAAAATAATCTTTTAACAACTGACAATCTAAGGAAACATGGGTTTCATGGGTCCTCAAGGTGTCATCTCTGCCAAGAAAATTTTGAATCAATTCAGCACATGTTCCTAGAGTGCCCATTTAACAAACGAGTTTGGACCTTCTTCCTAGGCAGGGATGGGAAGAACCTAGTTTTCCCTAGGTCAGTTAACACTATGATGACAATATGGAAAGGATGATATCCTGGAAAATTAAGAAAAAATAAGATCCTTGGAAGAATCTGGGATGCATCTCTCAAAAATGTATGCTGGAAAATTTGGTTTACCTCATAAAAAAACAACAGGCTTGTCTTTGACAAAAAAAAAATAGATGCTCAATGAACTACCTTAAAAACGGAAAATATGATAAAAGAGACATTGAACACAAAGCAGATCACCACCTCCCCATCTGAAGAAATAACAGATGAATATTTAGAATGGTGCAAATACCTCATACCAAAGAACTCTCTTCAAACCAAAAGGAAGTCTAGGCTTCACAATTGGGAAATTCAAAAAAACTTCAAGGATTTCACTTAGTGGAAGGCAAGTCTGAACTCTCACTCCTTGCTCTTCGATGGGGTTGCGAAAGGTAATCCTGGGGAAGCAAGTGAGGGTGGGATCATATTTGATCCAGGAGGTAAATTTGTGACTACTTTCGCTTGGGGTCTAGGACGAAAATACAACAATGAAGTTGAATGGCTTGCGTTGTTCTATGGCATGTACTTGGTCAAGCTTCTTGGAATCGGAAAGATCACAGTTATTGGGGACTCAAAGCAGGTAATACAAAGAATGAACACCAAAAGTAATAAAGGCATGGCCAAAACCAACAGAATTTACAAGCGTGTTCAACAAATTTATGGAGAAACTAAAGCTTCCTATTTTCCCATTCTAAGAAGAAATAATGCTGAGGCTGATAAGATGGAAAATAAAGGAGTTAAGCTCGGTATTGGGATGTCGAAGGTAAATGATTTTCCTCCCAAGTTATTCTATGTACCTTAATAAGCTATGGAATCTAGTATGTCCTCAAAGGAAATCCAAGATAAAAGCTAAGATTGGTCAGGATTCCACAACCTTCCCGTTCCCTCCTAGCAAGAAGAAAAAACAACTTTTTGTCAAAAACGTAGGAAATCCTTGGCTTGGGGATCAGACTCTTCTTCCTCTTTCTAGAAAATTTTTCCATGCCCATAAGTTATCATATGAAGTTGATCTAGCTATCAAACCATTGATGGAAGAACCCAATTGAAGTATCATGAAGTTTCACAAGGTAACCTTTCCCCAGGAAATGCCCCACTCAAGATAAATTGGCATGGTCCATGCAAAAGAGAATACAGACAATAAGTCTGTGTATTACTGTAATGAGTCAGGCTCGAATACAACTGATAGGGACAAAAAAAATCTCGATGTAGAGGAAAAAATCAAAGCAGGTGAGGCCCTAGAAGAAAACCCAGGCCAAATTTAGATTAGAAAAATGCTCATTTATGTCGACGGTATTAAAGTTCATCTAGTCGAAGATGGTAACATTGTTTGCATCCTCCTTAGCATTGATATGGTTTGGGATGAGTCACCCATTGTTGTTGGCATTCAGAACAACATTGGGGATGTGAATTTGATAGAGCAAAAGACCACTAGAAAATATGGCAGTAAGAGGAGTCTCACATTTGAGAAGGCAACAACGAATCAAGTTGTTAAAGCTCAAAAGGGAAAGGAGAAGGAGAATGTCAAGCTCTTGGAAATATAATCTATTTTTATTATCTAGTCTCAAGAGTCTTCCATAGGGTATACCCTTACAAGGGATATAGTAGTACCACCAGGCATAGAAACAAGTTAAAGGAGTCAATTTTTCAGGTTTTATCTCTTAGTATTTTTTGTCTCTTCAGAACTCTGCAAGACACAGTTCTACCTTTTTTGTAATCTTGGCTGATTATAGATTTTTTAGTAATACCATACTTTCAAGTTTCCTGTTAAAAAAAAAAATAGATCCTAAATTACTTTAAATGCATATTCGATAAATTCATCATTTATGTTAACATACCTCCTAGGATTCAATGAATAGATGGTGACCAAGGCCATGGGTCATGTAGGAACCCCGCCAACCTAGAAAGGAAACAATCCAATGCAATATACTTGGTAGGGGGAAATAAATACACAAGCATGTTCTAATAACATAGAAGAATCCAAAATGTTTGATATGTTTGATATATGAACCCCAAACTCCTAGTCCAATAGGTTGCAAGATCTACTTGGAAAAAAGACTAAATTTAATGCATCTATAAGTGCTTATTCAACCCTATTTTATCAATTGCGTCCATAGTTGAGGCTACTTATGGTGATATAAGGTTTTTGTATCATGAATACTAATCTTATAGAATATTTATTAATAAACTTGATACCTCAATGGAAAGTAGCTACTATTACACTTCTATATTAGAAGGTGAAGCTGAAGGTAATAAATGTGACAATTCATACACCTATAAACCTAATGACCTAACAATAAAATATTATTGTCTAAAGAAGTAATAAGTGTGTCAAAAAATAGAAATGTAAATGTTCACCCCTAAATTCATTGAGATAAGTTAGTATTAATATCACAACATAATCAAGGGTTTTATCTAAGAAACTCAACAAGTGCAACTCAAGGACCCTCTTACAGTCATGTCAATGCAATGAGATACACGAGTAAGAGGGAATACACCTTTTAATTGAGATTTTAGAGGGACCCACAACATAGAATTGATGGAGGAAAATGAGGAGAAAATAAAGAGAGAGAGGAGTGGAGGAGGGAGGAGAGGTGACAATTGAATTAGAGATCAAGTGAGGGTGGGAAGAGAGAGGTGAGGGAATAGAATCAACGATGAAGGGTGAGTCAAGGAGGAATAGGGTAAGAGAGGGAGGTGGAGGAGGAGGATGAGTGGGGATGCGAGGAGTGAAGGAAAATGAGAGAAGGACAAGGGAGAAGAGTGGAGAGGTGGTAACATAGAGGAATATGGAGGGAAGGAAGGAGTCAACAGGTGGGCAGAAAGATGTTATCATTTTTATTTCTCAACTAACATTAATAAAAACCATCGTTATTTAGGGTTCGTGGTCATTTTTTTTTCAAATCTATCAATTAGTGTCTGGAGGTGTGGTTTTTCTATGGGAAGAACATTTATTAGGTATCAATGGCTAGTTTCTCAAAGAAATTTTTATAGACCAACCCTCATAACTGAAATTATTTGTCAATTGTGAGGGACTTTCATGAATAAAATCGAATAAATAGCCTAGGCAGAGACCTTCAGAAATTGCAAGAATGAGGTCAAGGCTATGTACACAGATCTTCTCAATGCTTTGATTTTGATGAAGAACTATAAATCTCTTTACAATTATTATGAGATTGAGATTTTGATATAATCCCTCAAAATGTACTTGAAAATTAGGTAATGTAGGCATACATGAAAACCCAAACAAAAACTACAAGTATCTACGATGGCAAGCGAAAGCAAGGAAGAAACATATTGGAAAATGTCAAAATGCATGAATATTAGAGGGATATCTCATAACTATTTCTAAAAGATATGCAACTTACTCAAATTTTTCAACAAACCTATATTAGAAGGAATTGTGTACTCTTTCGAATACCTAACCCCTTTCTAGAACCATGAAAAATGGTTTTGAAGAAAACATGTTCTCTCAAGGAAGTGAGACATTTTATGGGGGTAAACTTATAATTATTTTGGAAGCAAAAGAAGGTGCAACTTGAAAGGAATCACAAAATATTGCTTAGAGGTTAAATATTGGCAAGTGGAAACAGGTTCACTATGCAGGGCCATGGTGGCAAAGAAAACTTTAAGATGTTAGGCAAAGGTGTTGTTTTCATGTGGAAAATGAGTTTAATAGGTATCCATATTTCAAACTAAAGAGTTATTGTTGTACAACAACCCTTTATTATTGAAATTTTTTATTGATTGGTATGTATTTTAATTAATTAACTCAAATGAACATCCAAACAAATAAAAATACCTATTTGAAGTAGTGAACATAAGAATGCTATCAAAGAACTAGTTCTCAAATACATGCAACTTACTCAATGTTTTCAGCAAACCCAAAGTAGCTAGAAGAGGATTTTTTAGTTAATTGTTTCCATCATTTGTCATCAATTACAAAAGGATTAGCTAATAGATCTATGCCATGGTATTCTATAAGTACAACCATATAAAGAAAAAACCCATCTAAAAAAGTTTGGGAACTCGTTTGAGCATAGTCTCCAGAGCAATTTCTTGGTAAAAAACAAATAGGTAGAAAAAATGAAAGTGTCTTCGGAAGCTATAATGGATCTATTAACAATCAATATAGTCAACAATTTCTATGTTCTCTCTTAGAAATGAGAAAATAGGAAGAATCATGATGAAGTATAAAATATGTCTTGAAAGGAGAATAAAATCGTCAATTAAACATAACACCCATAACACTATTCATAAATTTTGTATAATACAATAATTTTGTTTTGCATGATTTCAGGATGTGGGGACAATTGTTATTCTCACTACTCCACCTTGTAAGGATCTCTATTCAAGGTTTATCTGTATATCTATGAAATAAAGATAGACTTATCCAATAGATATATAGACAATGGAGGTATTTAGTCACAGGGGAGGACCAAAAGATAAAGATAGAGAGAGAGTTTCTCTGGGGTTCGTCTCCACATGACCGATTCTTATCTTCTAGATTTCTTGTTTTGTTTTTTTATATATTTTTTTTCTGGGTTTTGATCTCAGGACGAATTCTTTAGTCTCTGATAGAAAAAATCGTTATGATATCCAAGGAAGGAAATTGAGTAAACGATTACAACGATGTGTAAAGTTAGGATACAGATTAGTAAAGGATTCCCGTGAAAAACTCTTACAGCGATGAAAAACTCTTAAGGATGAGCAAGATGATGGTAATGTTGTAGACATTTTTGTCATCAGGTAGGAGGAGGAGAGCTTGCCATGATGGAAATATTGGAAAGATTAGTTGTTCGATAGTTTGGGCATTGAGTACATATGAGTTATGAACATATTTATTTAGAGAATTTCTACTTTATGGTTTCTGATATTGAATTGGGAATTTCAATTATTTCTGGTGATTTACTTGCACTTACTATTCCTATGTGTTGATTTACATAGTGCCTTGACTCTCGATAATCCTCAGCCACTCAAGAAAGGTAGCCTCACTTGTTACAATCATAATTGGTGCGATGTCTTGCGAGTGTCAAAGCTGTTGATTGGGGATCGCACCTCTACCTCAGACTTTGTTCTTTTTTCCTTTCTTATCTCAGTGAGGAATTTGTATTTTTTACAGCTTTGTGGTTTTTGACATTAAATTAGGCATTTCTATTTTTTCTGGCAATCACTTTCAATTACTATTCCTATGTGTTGGTGCCTGTGAATGCAAAAATACTCTACCACTATGGATCGAACCTCTGACTTTGATCCTGTTCTTGTTTCTTTGCTTATCCACTATGACAACCTTAAATTGGATACCTCATATTATCAAATGATAAATGAACTTATTTAAAACTATGATTTTATTGAAAAGCTACATGTTTTTTAAAAAAACTTTCATTTCATGACGAGACATGTTCATAGAATCCATCAAAAAAGTACAAGAATTTAAGTACATGACTGGTATAACAATGGCTAAAATACAACAACTATAAAGGGAAACCAGTGAAATGAAAACAACATAGAGCTTGAATTCAGTTAAAAAAAAATAGAATAAAGACACAATTTGAATATTAGATTAAAGGCTTCTCAATCCAATCAAATGCTTATTAATTTAAAATCTTCTACAAATAAAAACCAAATTCTTATTAATTTAAAATCTTCTACAAAGAACAATGTACTTGAATCACGATAATTCAACAAATTTACAGAACCAAATAAGAGTACTTAAATCACAGACATTCATCAAATTCACATAACCAACTAATATATGTAATTGTATACTCTCTTATTTTGTTCCAGTCGACTCCCTCAGCAAGTATCAACTATGGGATGACTCCATAGAGACTAATAAAATCATGACCCAAAAAAGAGTAGAAAATTACTAGAAGATTGGCAACATGGAAAATTGTTTTGAGCTAGTGGAATAGGTGGGTGGAAAACTATATCCATTTGGATCAGTCCTCCTCCATTAGTAATAAATGGTCTCCAATACATTGATTTCCCCCATCAAATGGGGAAACCTCTGCTGAACTTGACTCCTCGTGAGCCACTTGCCTTGGTGGAGTAGTTTCCCTTCTTTGACAGCCCGATATAGTTGGATCTTTTGACGGTGGGCACCTTTAACCTATTTTTACATTATTAGATATGTATTTTACTATTCAATGCAATCATGGTTGAACTCTATAGGTGTTAATTTATCTACCACCTTCGATGTGTCCAGCAATGGTGGAAAATATGGGTGAAGCAACTAGTACATGTGAACATTTTTCTCATGTCACATTGTCATTATAGAAACACTCTTCTGTCACTATAGTGATGAATTGGAGCCCAGGTTTTTGTGGAAAAATTATCGTTGCATTATCCACACTTCTAAAATTTCATCATTATAGCGACATAACATAGATGACACATGGTGAGTGTGGCCTATGCTTCGAAAACATATGGGTGTTGTGTTGGCCAGGAGAACTATCCTAGGCCAACCTACGGAAAGACATCCCACACACTCGATTTATTGCAATCTTGCGTATGTTTGGAATGACTAGCTCTCATAGGATCAAGGCCCTGCTACCTATATAATATGCTCTAAAACTAGAGAGTCTCTTTAGATGTGGGTGGTAAATCTTACTTAACCAAATCTTCTGATAAATCCGAAAGATTTAACCTAATAACTAACTAATATTGAAAACTATCTTAAGCTAAGTACAGAAAAAATAGTAGCTCCTAATCCTGTAATGACCTAAATGCAAGTTAACTATCCCAAACTGGGAGCTTGAATTAATACTCTGATAATAGGTTTTATTATAAAAAATGATCTATAATCTTGCAATGTTAGAAAATCCCACAATCAACAGAAATAGATCTAAATCAACTTACAATAAAACAACATCTTATCATAAGTTAATTTGAATATGAAATAAATCTTGTAATCAGAATAGACTTAACATAGTATTGAAGCATGACAAGTACACTCAGGTGCTAACGTAGAGATGAAACAAAGTCATCTCACATAGTTAGTACTTCATATAACACAATCTCATAATCGACTGGAAAAAATCATGAAGAAACTCATTTACTTTTCCATATGACAGTGAATCATTCATATTTCAATGCCTTGTTCTCATTCGAAACCAAACAGAAAATGATTTCACATATACTATAGAAATATATATATATATATGAAAACTATATTCAATCAATAGAGAAACATCATATAGGACAGTATGAATTGACTGAAAGACTTAGATACTGTCTTCAGCATCCTGTAACAACCAACAATCCTCATAAGTAGTTCTAAAGAAAAACAAGCATAACAGAATATATTATATCACTGTAGAATATAAGTTCTCCACAAATCTTTGGTATCGAACCCCACTGGCAGCAGCATTTCCTGTTCTTTGGTTTACAAAAACCGCTGAACATAAAAAAATTATAGAACTTTAAAGAAAGAAAGCTTCTCCAGTTCTGATCAGTGCTACCTCCCCCCCTAGAATAGTCAAACTCCTTCTACTTAAATAGACAGAAAAGATGATAACAATCTCCACAAACAACTCCTACAGTGGGATGTCTGGAATTTTTTTTTGAAAACAATACAACTCAAATAGGTCCGCATATCTCACAAATCCCGCACTATTTTTTAAAATGGCCTACGATTAAGGGTAACTTGTCCCATTTGTGAAGTGGGTTTTCAACGGTTTTTCCAGATTCGAAGTGGTTTGTTCACAAACAGACACTGAAATTTGCCTCTCTCGTCGGGTGCGCGATTCAGTTCTTGTTATCTTTGTTCTTCATTATCCCTTTTCGGCATGGCTATTAATGTGAGATTTATGGATCCAGCACACAACATAACCTTATCTTTCATCAGTACAGTCTTAAATAAACCTGCAAGCAATTAAAAAAAAATACAATCACTGGATAGACCGGTAGTTGGCGATTCTTCAATCCTTTTCTGTTATCATTTATTTGTCATGATGTTGATTATATTCTTTCCAGGCAACTAGTGGCATCTTCCCACAACAGACTCATAGCCTTTGGTGATCTGTCTCCTTAACCAAAATGATCCTTGCTTCCTGTATTTTATCTTGGAAATAGCGTAATGAGTTTCAACTATATCTCCTTTATTTCTGCGATTTAAATGGCAATCAACAGCTATATGGTAAATAACAAAATTTTGGTGCAAATTTATTCCAGTGATATCAAATTGAATGATAATGTTTACTCTTTATGATGGCATCTCTTCTGGATCTTTTTATCTATTCAAATTCTCATTCTTGAAAAGTTAATCCTTATGTGCTTTGACATTTATTAAATTCTTCATGAGCTTATATTTGATCATCGTAACTCCATGCCATTTTAAACTCTAAACACTAGTAGCATAAAAATGATTAAAAAACCATAAATGTTATTTAAGAAAAAGGAATAGAAATGTTGTTTAAGAAAAAAAAAAACTTTAATGATGAAAAAGAGCCTATGAGAATTACTTTTATCAATTAACATGTAAATGATTGTGATTTTCTAGATTCTCATTTCTTTATATATATATATATATATATATATATATATATATATTATAGAGTTTTGGCCTATATTCAATTTTGATGGAGTTGTGTATTGAAATATAGATTAGAGTAATGAGGTCAAAATATCTATTCAAGTTTTAATTAAAGTATTGTTTTGTATTTCCAAATCTTAAAATAATCACTAAAAAGTTATGAATATATAATCAAAATATGATTTCAATCCAATATAAAAATAGATACTTAAGTTGTTAGTTATTATTATATATCATTAATAATAATAAAGAAATAAACATCAATGATGAATAATAAAACAAATTAGACCAATAAAATAAAAAGGAATGAAAATACTGCATGCTACCAAGTGATCTTCCTATACAGTTAAGATAACGAGTCATCCAAAATGAGAATTGAGGATATGCAAATGTTGTTCAACCACCAGAAATCCGAGAAGAATTTAAATCCACAACTTAAGAAAGTAAACGATCACCAAATAATCTTCCGTAATAACCAAGTCAAAGAGAAGGCGATGTAGAAAGCCGAGGATCCAAACATGAGATTATCAAACAACTAGTTAAATCAAACAAAATAAAATAAAACTAATTATTTACAAAAATTCTAATGGGGTCCCCTTTGATATTAAAAATCAAGGGGATTTTTTGGCATGCCAACATGTTGCTATAGCGACATTTACGTCTCACTATAGAAACGACTTGGAGGTGCTATAGTGGCAGAAAATTATGGCAAAATCATGCACCTAAGTCATAATGTGTCGTTAGAGCAACGTCTTGGTGTCGGCATAGTGACATAATATTGCGAGAAATTCAAGCACCTAAGTCATAATGCGTTGCTAGAGTAACGTCTTGGAGTCGCTATAGCGAGGGATTATTGTGGCGAATTTATGTGTCTAAGTCATAATTCGTCGCTATAAAAATGCCAAGGCCTTGATATAGCAATGATAGTTCGTGGAAAATCGGAAGCAATTAAGCACTGGTGTGTCGCTATAGCGATGTTTATCGTGTATGTTTTAAAATAAACTATATAATTCGTAGCAAATATTGTATTTCAAATCTAGGAATACCTCTAGGAACACACAATGATGTTGGTAGGAAATGAGTATTAGAGACTAAATGTCCTCCTCGAAACTATATAGGATAGCATATATATTTCGAGCACATAGCCTATAACTTATTATTATAGAATTTATTTAACTCCATCCAACCCAAATCTCCTACTTCCAATTGCATCCTTCTATCATATCTTACCTTCATTTTCCTACCTCATACAACTTAACAAGTGCAATATTTCATTTGTATGTTATGCTAACTTGGAATATGAAGTTTGAACCATTCCCAGCCTAGAAGAAATTCCATTAGCATGCTCAGCAGTCTTGACATACCTTGATTGTGATGGAATATGGAACAATGATTGTGATGGAATCTGGAACAGTATTGACATTCCCACGTGCATAATTCCACCCACTTCCACCAACTAATACACCAATTTTAGACATAATCTTTGCACAAACCTGCTTAGTATCCAAACATATCAACATCATAGATATAGTTAACAAATATTTCATTTAGATACTTGACTTAGGAACTTCATTTTCTAGCTACTGTATCAAAAAGGAAAACGTCTACAGTAATGTACAAGTTAAAATGGCATCCTTGTTATTTTGCACTGTCAATATGAAAAAAATAGAATATTGGTCCTTCAAACGTTTAAACAACATAATGATGAAAAAAAGACAACTAAATTAGGTGAATTTATTAATTATATAGATACTTGCATCAATCCTTGTTTGCCTAAAAATGATGGGTCTTGTTGATTGAGAATATAAGAATTACATTATCGCATGAATCAAAAGCTTCATTTAGTTATGCCTCATTATTTATTTGAGCTTCCCACATCCTGTTTTGTACAAAGAGTTCCAAATTTTCTCTATTTCTGCTCTTCACAATAAAGTACCTAAAGTTCCTCACATGTTGACACATAATTTAGTTAATATTCAATCAATCTCATGCAGCTATCATCAACGTCATCGTACATAGATTAATAATACATAGCTCAATAATCCAAGACATACAAGTATTTGAATACAACAATATGCACTCACGCACCAAAAGTAAACATGGGGAAGACACCATAAAGTAAAATTAAAAGTGTGTGACATAGAGAGGTGAAGACAAAGATATTCCTTGCTAAAGTGAAGGTAAGACGTGAATCACAAAACAAATGTAAGTTATTCAACCCATAAATTTGTAGCAACAAAACCACAACAGGAAAATAATTTTAATGACTAAAGAATTGTGATGTTGCAACAAAAACCAAAGAAGAAAAATGAAATTCCTACCGTTGCGATTTGTGCATTCATCTAGTCTTTGAACATAAGTCCATTGCTCTAAAATTTGCTTGCATTGGCATGATCTATAATTCATATCAACATTATGATGAAACAAAATTTAACATTCTAAAATTTTGTACCTTATCCCATATAACGTTCCCTAAGATTATTCAACTCACAATTATGTTGAAAATGGCCAATGAGAAGCATTATAATTACTTAGGAGAAAATTCAAAATTACTTACCTTGAGCAAAATCCACCATCAGTAGCACCCCATCCTAGTACTATACCAGGAGCATAAACGTTTCTATCTTTCACTTCACTGGACTGCACAAGGCACCACTCTTAAGACACAAGATCCATAAAAATGTTTAATGCACACATTTTAGCTCATTTTGAGGAAAGATACAAATTCTCAAGGAGATTCAGATCATTTGTATTTTATAATTATTTTTCATAAATATTCAAACTCAAAGTAGAAACAATAAAACAACCATGTCCAGCATAGAAAAACCATACCTCAATATCCTTCATCTCCAGCATGTCCCAGAAATAATGAGTTATAATAACCATTAAAGTACTTAAAACAATAACACTAATAACAATGGTGATCTATATTAGATCTAATTTGTTAATGAAGGACAATAATAAATAATAGTAGTATGATATATCAGATCTGAACCAATTATAAACTCAACATAAGATGTTTGGGCGGAGCTCCCTTATCCTCAGAAAAAAAATGCTTCTAAACAGACTTCAACCTCTTAGTGTTAGGTTACTTGCATGAGACTCAACTAGACCAACATACCTGTGAAAGGAGAGAACTCAGAACTGAAAAAGACTGTAAAATAGATCATCCAACCCTCACAAATAAAAAATAGTAGCAACACAGTAGTACCACCAACTCGCAATAAAAAACGACAACAAAGTACTCCAAAAAAATTCATATAAGGTAGCGATATGGTGGATGGAACCTAACGAGGGCTCTTAAGGTGAACGAAAGGGTGCAAGAATGTAGAAAGAAGCTGATGTGGACAGGTCTTTCAAAGTATAGAACAAGCATTCAAAAACATTTTGGCCCATCCTCCCAGCTGATGTAAAGAATTCCCGCATATGGAAGGAAAATACACGCAAAAATGCACAAAAGGTTGAAAATTGCCTTGTGGGAATGTTTAACAAGTTGTAGGAATTTTATCTTAGTCTTGCATGCATAATGTAGTACTTGCGGGCAATCTTCAGAAAAATACACACAGGAAGAAGAAAAATGCCAGCATGAGTGAAGGAGATGTCATTAAAATGCACACAAGGTCCCCAATATGCTTGCAAGTTGAGGAGACAAATGCCAGCCACGCCTCGATAATATCCTCAAGCCTCAAATATGCCCACACTTGAGAGTAAAAATGCTCGCAGCTAGTTAAAAATTCCCACATGACAATAAAGAAATAAAAATTCCCATAGGAAATAGAGTAAAAATGCTCGTAGCCTATTAAAATTATCGTAGCTAGTTAAATATGCCCACATTTAAGTTGCAAAATACACTTATATCAATTCTCCAAATTGGATAAGCAGTTGATTTGGAAAAAAGTTTGCAACTTGTTCAGAAATTGCCTGTAGACAGTTTGAAAATGCCTGTTGGACTGATAAAATGCTTGCACTACCTTATAAAATGCCCACATACGCCAAACATATGCACGTAGGTCCAGAAAAATGCCCACAAATATGCACAAAAAGGTTGAAAAATGGCAGTAGGAAGCCATAGCAATAAATGAAGTAAAATGCAGAAATAAATTAGCTACAATATGTTTATAGAAATTAGATGAAGTAAAATGCAAAAATAAATTAGCCACAATATGTTTACAGAAATTAGATGAAGTAAAATCCAGAAATAAATATCTTGAGATGAACATACCAACAAGGTTTCAGGGGGGGAATTAGTCTACATATTGATAGGGGGAGCGGTATGGTTAGATAAAGAAAATCGAAAAAGTGAAGCATTGCGATGTTTCCATTGATGCATGCTTACCTTTTATGAATTTACTAGATGACTGTTGATACATTCATTATTTCACGGGAATTTCAATGATAAAGTTAAACACTTGAAAGGTGCAACTAAAGTAAAGTCGTTATGGGAAGCCTGAGCTTATAAAGATATTCTTCAACTATATTGTACGACCACTTGGATGGAGATTCTAGGTACAACAGTAAAGGAAAAAGGATGTTGATGACATATGATGATGACATTGGAAAAATGAATATAAAGGTTGATCACAAAGGATGATGACATGGAAAAAAGGAGAAGACAGTTTGGACATCAAGTCAACTTGAGCGTAGGTTACCCGACCTTCTCAACTGTATGTGTTCATATGTCTCATGTGTCTCATGCAAAGATTGGAAGCTCATAGTCATTATCATTGGATAAGGAAGCTCATGTGGTCAGCTCATCTTACTCAAGTTAACTATGCAACAAAGTGAACAAACATTTCACATATAAAGTGTAAAAAGCACAAATATAGGTATATTAATTATTTTAATAGTCACAGTATTATCAAACAGAGAGTTGCATCAATAATCACTAAAGTTATGAAACAAAATCAATAATATACAAAGAACAAAATTCTATCGTGGACGCCCAACTGGTAAAAAAAAGAAACACTTTCTATAACTGCAAAAATTACATTTTCAATTGGTTTTAATAATTTCAAAAATATATTATATCTTATACTTTTGTCAATATAACAAAGTACCCAGTCCATGTCAAAAAAGTATCTTACATCCCATCATCAAAGGGTGTAGAAAACCAAGCCTCAATCTAGCACCAAAAATACATTCCACGCAGTCCAAAGAAGCACATAAAGACCCCTGAAGGCTTATCGAAGGAAGAACCTAGGGGGTAAAGTGAAAATCCCCCCGAACTAAGGCATTTATATGCCATGAAAAAAACTCATCAAAAGGACCAGTCAGTAAAGCATAGTCAAAGGCTAAAAAAAACTCGATCTTTACTAAGAAAGATGAGTAAGCCACAACAAGTATGTTGAATAACATAATTTAAAAGAACATAATGGTATCGCTCCCAATAGACTCTCCATCCAAAATCTCAATATAGGAGAGTTTCCCATCTCAAGAGAAAGTGCTTCCTTCGATAAAACATCAACACTCATATTGTGCTCCCTATAAATGTGTTGAAAGTCTTATTGATAGTGGATGTATCCCCAAGCATGAAAAAGAAATCTCTCCCATACTCATAGATCCCAAAAACAAAAAGGAACCACCCAAAAATAATTAATAAACATTAAAGTAATAATAAACATTAAAATATTAATAAACATTAAAAATAATAAACATAAATAATAAACATTAAAAATAGAACAAACTTTGAAAACTTCCACACCTTGAACCTAAAATAAAATTGATCTTAACAGAGTACATACCCATACATTGTCGCTTTTTGTCAAAGAACAAGTAGTTTCGAGCTTTTCCCTAGATCAATATACTACCTCTCTCTTAGGCTCTACAAGCCTCCAATCTATCTAATATTTTTGAGTTATTCTAAGTTTCTATGAGATACCCTAAAAGTTATTGAGCTACTTCCAGCTCTGTTTACAATTTATTTCTACCGTGTTTAAATACAAAAAAGAATTTTGTCTTAGATCCATGGGAATAGGATCCAAAATTATGAATCAGGTAACTAACTCATTAACTATCTCCTAAGATTATTCTACCACCTCTATTTGTAAAAACAAATCCTATCTATTACATTGGAAAGGATCGAGAGTCCTTCTCCGCTTATTCAATATTCTATTTAAAAAAATACGGAAAATTACAAGAGACCCAAGTCTCTTCTAGAATATTCCACTAAACTTCGTCAAGTCATAAGTGACTTCATCATTTGAGCCTATTCTCCTGCATCACGTAGCCATGAATCCTTTCTACAAGTCTAGTGATATGACTCAGGTTAACTTCTAGAAACTGTCTCAAAGTATTTCTTAGGTTTTTCCCTTCAATGTTGTTATGAATTTACTATTTAGGGTTCTTTGGGTTTCACCAACAGTGGGCTTGTTGCTTATACCTCACTCTTGCTGTAGGATACCATGGGAGGGTGATTCTTTTAAAGAATTACCTTAAAACGCCTCTCCCCATGCCACAAAAGTGACGAAAACAAATCCTAAACAATTCTCTTCTCTCAGCACTTGCTTCGGTGCACTTATAACTTCCATATTTAGCGAGTTTGTACCTTAGTGCCTAAACTATTACCAAGGCACATTAGAGAAATGTCTCATGGTGGAGGTAGACTGTGTGTTAGGGATCTTGTAACTATTGTTATAATTTCACAATCCAATTCCATAAATCCTTAGCTCAACATTTGATATTTTTGCAACATTAGTTATCAAAACAAGACTTCTAGAACATAGAATCAATGCTCCCACCCATAATAGTCATAGTCATAAATAATTGAATTTTCCACTTATTACATGCTGCAATTGAAGGCTATACGTATTCCATTGAAGGCTATAAGTATGGAATGAATGTCCCTTTAGTACTGCACATAAAATAATAGAAATGAACATCCCGAGAATTCCTTGAACCTTCATATAGATACCTTAAATTCATGGTGTAAGCAAGCCTGGCCTTAAATTACCCAGACTACCTATAATTCCAGGAGGGATGACCTTGAAATATTCTCCCATAATACATACACCTTAGGGACCGCATATTATAACCTATGTCTTTGAAACATACTATTCATCCTTCCTTTTTACCCACCCTATGAATCACACATATGACTTGGGAACCTCCAAAAACTATTCTTTTGGACCCTATGGCCTCATACCTACTCCTTGGGACTAGAATTGGTAAATTACACTTTTGTGGGACTATCCTAACCTATGCATGAGGCCTAAACCTCATACTTACATAATTTAATTATCCCTATTAAAACCCCTACAGTCTATGCAGTTGAACATAAGCGAAGCTGGACTGTAGGCTATTTGAACTGTACCATAATTAACTATAAGAATATAATAGGAGGTAAAGTATATCGAAGCTAATAACAAGACTGTAGGATAGGGATGGGTTTCTTGCATGTAAAGAGTTGGTACAAGGGGATGTGGTTCCTAGCATGCCATCCATCCATACTAATGTTCTTCTACGTCTCTTCCAGGTCTAATGACTATTGTCCATCCACTCACTAACTCAATGCTCCTAGGATATGAAGGTATTGAGGGCACATTGGGTCACCATCCAACCCTTCATTGTTTCATTATTTTACATGGTATATCTAGTGTGTTTTATTTCCATGTATCAAATATCAGGATCAAGTCTGTTTTGCTGGAAGGTGTAGCAGTGTGTGCAAGTCCGTTCAGGTGGAGCAATGCTCTCATTTTTGGTTTTCTACATCTATCATCTTCAACCCAAGAATCGTTAGCACCTACATCAACATTTTTTTGAGTTTGTCCCTTCCTTTTCTGTCTATTTCACCTTAAATAATTAGGTTAATCAACTCACAAAAGGAAATTGGTAAATTAACCCTAGTTAGTTTGCTTTCCTTTGTTAATTTGTTGTTATTTCCTATTTGTTTTTTAACCCTAATTTAATTACCTTAATTAATCTACAACCCTAGATAGCATAATCAACTCTAAAACCTTATTTAATCTAGTGGAATTCTCTTCTTATATTATATTCCTATCCTCCCCTCCTAGGGTTTATTAGTTTTTCCCGAAAATGGAGTGGTGACTACACTCCCTATTCTGGTAGCGTGGTGCCTCACTCTAAATGTAACACTACAAAAGATATGTAATGTTAACTTGTATTTGGATTAAATGAGTGAAAATTAGTGAAGGCTCCATTGTGTCAGTTTATTTCATTATGTCATGCTTGCGATATAAGTTGTATTAAAGGGAATATGCCCATGCATTTTAGTAAAGAAAGAAAACACATGATTGCTTATAAGGGATAATGGGGGGCATGTTTCACAACTAGAAAAAAAGAGAAAAGGAAAAAAGGTAAGTGAAGTGAATGTGCTTGTGGGTGGGAAGGGATGCCTATCAATTGATTGAGTTGTGAATGGTTTGTGCTTGTGTAGGATGTAGAAGGGTTCTTTGACTTGTGTAGTCATTACTTGTTCTTGCTCAGTTTGTGAGGGCTTGGAGGTTTTGATGAATGTCTTTTTTCTCATCAATTGTTTGGCGTTTGGGATGAGTGAGAGAGGCTCCCGTGTCGCTCTTAGGCCCTCAAATTGGGGGTGGATTTGTAAAGTGTGAGCCTATGGTTGGGTGGAAAAACTCTAGAGGAAAATTATTTTGCAAATTTGATCCCAAATTAAGTATTTTATCCTTTGTTGTTTATGCAGATGCACCCTTATTTCCCCATTCCTCTTTATTTCCACAAGACATCATCCAAGTTGTATTTGGTTTACATCCTGTTACTACCTATATTTCATGGGTGTCAACCAAGGAGTTCTGAAGCTTTCTGGGCATTAAAGAAACATGTAGCAGCATTCTAGGCATTAATTTCTCAAATCTCAACAGCCCTATGTGTGTGAAATAACAACAAGAAGTTTGATCCCTCAAGTATGGGAAAACCTGGGTGTGAAAGCAACCTTAATTATCCATGATTGTGTATCTAATCAGCAATGAAGGGCATCATTTTAAAATATGGGTTAATTTCAGCAATAATAGGCCAAATTCATAATTTTGGGTTGAATTTGAGGATTGATTTCCAATTCTAAGCACCCATGCAGTAGTGTATGAAATTTTTGGGAACATTGGGCACATTTATGAACAACAACAAACATTAAAACACCTTGAATCAACAATAAAACAAAGGCATATCCAAATCTAGTCAACTAAGCCAGCCTATGGTAACTTCTTGTACATCTAAGAGCGGCCATAAATCCATAGATCAAAGTGAGCCTGTGTTTAAATATGCATTGCTTAGCCTTAAAGCTCTTTCACAGAAACAAAGAATTTCCTTCAGCCAAGACTATAATTACTTATTATAGTCTTTTGGTTAACAAAAAATTCCATTTATAAAATGTCCAAACTTTCAAAACACTTTTACTAGAAAAAGGCAATAGAGTTTCCAAATATTAAGATCTCCAGCCTTGATTACTAATTTCAAAATGGTTTAGGAAAATTGAATTCTCTCAAGCTATGGGAGAAAGATATAGTATGAAATACGTTCATAATAGAAAATAAATCCAAATTGGGAATTTGAGAATTTTTTTATATATAAAAAAGTATTCTTTGAAGTTTTATGTTTTGGTAGCCCAGAAGGTGATTTTGTGAGGGCTGATTCATACCTTGGAGCATAGTGTTTAGTCCTTTGATTCCATCCAATGGAGATTTTACCATTACGAGACATTATGAATCTATCCCATCTAATGAAATACCGAGTGTTCAAACTTAATTTATTGACTGCTGAGCATGATAGAGACATTTCTTCTAGGCTGGGAATGGTTCAAACTTTATATTCCAAGGTAGCATAACATAGAGCTGAAATATTGCACTTGTTACGTTGTATGAGGTAGGAAAATGGAGGTAAGATATGATAGAAGGATTCCATTGAAAGTGGGAGATTTGGGTTGGATGGATGTTTCTCAATCCTTTGAGGATGCATGTGTTCCATTTTCTCATTTTTCTTCCTAATAATATTTATCAATACTTAAAATAAATCCTATACTAATAAGTAATAAGTTATGTGCTTGAAATATATATTCTATCCTATACATTTTCAAGGAGGACATTTAGTCTCTAAAACTTGTTTCCTACCAATATCATTGTAAGATCCTAGACGTATGCCTAGATTTGAAGTACAATATTTTTTGTGAATTCTAGTGTAAAATAACTAGTCTCAAAAAGCTCACCAACTTCCATATGTTACCCACCAACATTAATTCTGAGACTTGTGTGGAGCCTGCATGGACACTTATATAGACATACATGGAATATCTACACTATGCACACTTGCTAAAGACTAGTGCCTCTCTTCTCTGGTGGTGCACCCTTATGAAATGTGGTCTCTCTCACAATGATCTCTACTTGACCTACTAGTTTTTGGCACCACGGAGGAAGCTGCTAGATGCACCAAGTTCCTTATTAGTTGAGTGCATGGGAACACCTTGTGGGTAGACATGGCTTATCCAATTCATGTGTAGGATATCCATGCCCTGAATGCCCTATTGATGGATGGATAAGATGTATCATATTCTTTTTAGGGTACCAATAAGCACATAAAGTCCAAAATTGAACCCATCCTATATGACCAGTATGGTACCAAGAGAGGAGGATGGGGTTCCATCATTACCCTTATAAACACTGACCGGGTTTGAACCCTCTAGTTTGAATGAAATTTATGTTGGATATGACAAGAATTCTAAGGCCTCCAAAGTTTACATTCAATCCCTACAGAATATATTTGTATGTCAAGATTTCAAATTTGATCAGGATGCAAGGTCCCCTAAGCCTCAAGGATCTCCAATAGACATTGGAAAGGTAGAGAATATTGATACCCCAAATATTGATCCATAGTTTCCAAATAAATTGGATACAAATAGTCAAATTCTAGCACAAGTATAGATATTATTTTTCCTTATAGTTCAGTCAAAGGACCCAGATAGGTTACATAAATATTACAAGAGGCACAAGAGCCAGTAGGAGAGCTCGCGTATTTTTATTGGGTTAGTCATCCTCTTAATAAATTTTCCTAATTATGTTGCATTGAAATCTTTATTGTTTAGAGTGTTACAGTTATGAGGAAGTAGGAGGTGATTTGTATATTCACTTACATACACTCATTCTACAAGTAAATACATTTAAGTTACATAATACATTTAAATCAATTTTCCAAATTGGATAAGCATTTGATTTGAAAAAATGCCCACATGTAGTTTGAAAATGCCCATTGGATTGATAAAATTCCCACACTACCTTATAAAATGCCTGTAGGCCTCAAACATATGCACGTAGGTCCATAAAATTGCCCGCAAAAATGCACAAAAAGTTGAAAAATGCCCGTAGGAATCCATAGTAATAGATGAAGTAAAAACCAGAAACAAATAAGATACACTATGTTTGCAGAAATATACATTTGTGAGATATTAATTTTCACCGATTCTGAACATATATGTGAGACAAATTAAATATCTTGAGATGAACAGACCAACAAGGTTCCAGGTGGTGCAATTAGTCTACATATTGATAGGGGGTGAAGTATGTTGATGTATTTGTAACTTCAGAATATATTTTGATGATATTATCATTGTATGTTGTTGTACCCCCATTGGGGATGTGTGTTACCCCTTTATGGGATGTCTAAATTGTGTCTAGATATTGAGGTACAACCTTCGTTGTAAGTCGGGGAAATAGTCCTGAGTGTAACATCATGTAATATGTAATTGTGGTTTCTCTAGGAAAAGTGGGACCCATGTGAGATGACATGTAGGATCAAGTCTTATATTTGGTCAGTGACTTGAAAGGATATAAATAGGGAGGATCTCTCCCTCATTTATACACACCTCACACACTCTATAAGGCATTTTGAGAGAGAGAGACAGTCACAGAAGGAGAGAAATATAGTTGTTGAACATTTCTTATTATTGCTTTTGATCATCTTACTATTTTGAAGAAGTTTGCGGGGTTTTATCCTTTATGGTTTCCCCGATGAAAATATTAGTGTCTTGTGTATCTTTTATATCTTATGCATTTTGTTGTACTTTTTATTCTTTCGAATAAATATCCTAGATAATCTAATCAGATCTTAAGAGAATCTAACATGGTATCAGAGCCTCTCTGAAAGAAGGCATTGTGTAGCTGCGGGAACTAGGGCTTCCTAGTTGAAGGTGTTCTCTCCACATATCATCAATCAAGGAGGGCTAGGCTAACTCGCCTCACTAGGGAGAATCTATTGATGGTAGCAGTTTCTGAATCAGAAAAGTTTCACTGTGCAATCAAAATATAGCTACCATGGCAGCTGATGGAAATTAGGGTGTCATGCCTGAAAACCCTAGAATACTGAATTTAGTAATTATAGAACTTTCGCTATAATGAAATATTGAAGAAGTATCAGAAGCTGAAACTTATACAGGACAAATATAAATTTTTTTTGTATACCGTTTAAAAGTTTTAGCCTCATATTCACTATAATTCAGGAGATATGGTTCCTCCAAATCAGGGTTCTAGCCTCATCTAGAATATAGTCATAAACAAGTGACCTAGGTATATTTTCTATATCTAGGGATAGGAAGTTCCAAATGAAATTCTGGAAGATGTTCCAAGTAGGGCACGAAATTTAGTTTTTGTGGTACGTTTTCAGACCCAGAATGTGAAACAATGACACGTGGAATTCCATACAAGTTCTCTATGCTGAACAGTCCCCAAAATAGTCAACTTGGAAAACTCAGTATAAATACCAGTTGGAGAATCTATTTCTACTCTAACCTATGGGGTTAGAAAGAATACTTATTGGGCTATCACAGTGAGAAATTTCAGACGTTAAGGATCCGAACCTTCATAGATACAATAGAATCGGTAGCAATCATTTATGGAGAAGAAATTGGAAAACTAGGGATTCCTGTTCTGGGAGCTTCCCTCCACTGTTTTCAGAAAAGGAGTACATTAGAAAGCTTGCCTTGAAGACGCCCATATTTATATCCAATCCGAAGGTTGAAATTCAAAGTTTTTAAATTTAGGGTTTCTCTAACAAACCCTAGATTAGCCAGCTCCAGACCCAGGACGAACACCTCAAATTGGTAAGATCTAATTTTTCGCTATTTACATTTGAGGTTCTCATTTCAAAATGACTAATCACACCAGCTTGATGACAAGCTTGGTGAAGCTAACAACTTCTGAGTATGGAAGTATAGTACCTTCGTGATCCTTGAAGAAATTGAATTGGATCAGTATTTTAGTCGTGTGTGGATGTTTCTGGAACTACTTTTGTGTAGATGTTCTTTCATTTTGTGCAGAATGGAACAGACCATTAGTGCATAGCAGAGCATAAAGGTTGATGGATTGTTCATGTGAGTTGAGTTACATAGATTTGTGTTCTGTTCGGTATTTATTTTTCTTATTGATATTTCTACTTTTGTACATGGTCATGCAATTTTTATTCTTTGTTTGTACTCTATTTTTGTTTTTTTATTTTCTCTGTATTGTTATTATTTTTTAATCTATTTAATATTTGTTTCTGGATTTTCAGGAAATAAAATGATATTTGGTGTAATGGGTCAAAACCAAGGGGCCATTGAGGACATATATATGGTTTAATGTATCTATGCGCAATGTTGTTGCATTTGGATATTTAATGTATCTATGTACAATGTGAAAAGCTTGTGAGGAGCTTTGGTTCAGAAATTGGACTCTGTAAAAGCAAAGATATTTCCAGGTAACTATCATTTCAAGATTGTATTTCTAGGTAACTATAATTTATTCGCTATATTTTAATCACTACCCATTTTAGTGCCATTCCCATTTTGTCTCTCATTGTCCCATTTTAGTGCCATTTCCATAAAATCAACAGATAGTTTATCACAGTTTGTTTTGTTTAGTCTCCTGTCAAATACAAAATCAAAATGTTTGTTTTGTTTAGTTATCGACTATCTATGAATCGGTGGATAGTTTATCATTGTTTTGTCTCCTATCAAATACAAAATCAAGAAAATAAAATCCCCAAAAAATTGCCTCCCGTCAAATACGAAATGAAGAAAACGAAATCCCAAAAAGATTAACTCCCGTCAAATACGAAATCATGAAAACCAAAGTGCTATTGATCATGATATTTTCAAAATTAAGCTATATATATTTCTACATAAAGGGTCTAATTTGGAAATGGTTATATATCTTTTTACTTTATTCACGTTTTTATTCATTGTTTGAAATTTATTATATAGTTTTTTTAATTGCAGTATAGAATATTTAAGCTAATCTCATTTCTACATTTATTTTATATGCATTATAATTTTAGGTATTATTTAAATACAATTTTTGCAATAGAAACCTATTTTTGTGGTCTTTTTCAAGGTTCGCCTTAGGGTTCTTTAGGTTTAAAAAAAAAAAGAAGTTATTTATCTATTTAGTATAGTATACTTAAATTAAATTTTATGATTGTTTAACATGATAAATTCTAAATATATAGAGAAAGGGAGAGGGAGATAGAGAGAGAAAGGGAGAGAGTGTTGGAGAGAGAGAGAGAGAGAGAGAGAGAGAGAGAGAGAGAGGGAGAGAGAGAGAGAGAGAGAGAGAGAGAGAGAGAGAGAGAGATAGATAGGGGGGAGAGAGAGAGGGAGAGAGGGAGGGAGTTAAGGGAGTTATAGTAGACATTAACCCCAAATTAGTAGTCAAAACTCCTACCTCAACTAGAATCTTAAACAAGTTTGTAGAATACTTTAGAGGGTCATAAAGATTCCTTGAACATCACATTCAAACCTTAATATCATTCATCTACATTCTATGAATCTTTGGGATAATTTGGACCAATTTGGAGACTTAGACATCAAAACTAGTCAAAGGTCAAAATTGGGAAAAAAGTGAAAAATTGGTCATTTAATAAAATTTTGGAAAAGGGACATTACAAATGGTATCAAAGCATGGTATTGGCACCTAATCATAGGTGACTTGAATGGAAGAACTTGGATGATCATATGATCATTTAAGTCAGTAAGAGGGGGCTTAAAGTTCCTTGCAAAGTCGTCATCCTGTAAGTCTTCAATATCTACTACAGTTGTATCAACCTGATTAGTCCTAAGTTCTGGTTCACCTGGAACTTTGCTTACTCCTACCGGTTGGAAAGAACCATCTATATCTAACCTCCACCTTTGAAGGGGAGGTGGAGGATCCACTATAATAGCTAGAAGAAGATTTTGCAACCTTCTTGACCTTCTGAGAGGTTGTTCCTCCATGGATAAAATATTGACTCTTCACAAGACTAAAGGCTGACTGAATACAAGCAAACCACATAGAACTCACTAAAAAATATCCTAAATCCAAACATACAAAGGAGTATAAGATATTCCTTCCATAAGAACGCTGATAGATGGTTACTTGGCATCCCTGTAGATGTTCTTAGGCACAAGGGGAGGAATCACCCAACCACCCTCCCACACCTTCTACCGGGGTTACCTTCCAATCCTGTCCAAGGTAGAAGAAAAATAGCCTTTCGGTATACCTGTATATGAACCCTAGATGTCAAAGAGACTAAAGGCTACCACAACTATACTGAAATTATTGGGGGACATTCGCAAGCCTGATTCATACACATGGGTAGGGTAGCAAATCCTGAAACCTTGTCAACACCATCACCACACGGGGCCCAAGAGGTGGTATTGACAGAAGTCCCCAAATGCATAAAAATATTGGTCTGCCCTTGAACAAGGAATTAGAGGGTTATCTCCTCAGTTGAGGTCCTCACATGGCATCATGCTTAACTCCCATTTGAGAGGATCTTTCCATATACAGTCAATATAAAGGAGGATTTACCTAGTGATTGGCCAGCTACATCTGAATCAAATACTTGTGGAGAGTTAAACTCCCTAATCCACAAGTCTAGCATAAGCTAATTGGTGTATGGAACTAAGAAAGAGAAACTTACTAATAATTTTTCATTATATCGTTATTTTTAATAGGATGTTCTTAGTCATAGGAAAATGGCGTGAAACTTTGTATGGTGTTGTAGACTAGATAGATGAAAGTAAAAATGGTGCATAAAAGTAAATTTTCAAAGAAAATTACAACTACTAAGTAAATTTTTATTTTCTTTTAAATGAAAGTTGATGAAATTAAAACTAAGCATGATAAACTTACAAGAATTTTTAAGAATTTTTGAATTTTTCTTTAAAAAATAGTGAAAAGAAATACTACATGCAACCTAATGGAAAATATTTTTGTCTTTTATTTTCAAACAACTTCAACAATTATAATGCAAATGAATGCAAACTTGAGAAAATTTGTCTAATCTAAGCATATAGCAGTGAAATGAGGAAAAAAGGATCCCAAAGTAACCCACTTCAACCAAAAGGAAGAAACTGGAACAAACCCTAACTTGGAGGAACTAACAAACTGAAAGATTACTAGATCCACAAAAGAAGAGGGATAGACTCAGACCACAAGAAGTAGTATAGAGAACAAAGTATTCAAAGAACTTGATCATTGAACTATAACACAAGCACTCAACCTTACAAACCAAGCAGGGGGGCCACCTACACTCACCAATGGAAGAAAATAAAACACAAAATATCAAGAACTTGAAGAAATCAAGCAATGTGAAGTACAGACCTCAGACTCACAGAGTCATGTCAACAACAGAACCTTCACAAGTAATCAAAAGGCCAGAAATAGGGACAAGCAAACCCTAATGGAAAAAAAGACTGCTACAGGAAACACGTGACTGTCTATACAGACAACCCACGTATGACATGCGACTGTCCAGAAGGAAAACTACATGTGCACAATGAAACACACAACTGTAAATGTAGACAACCCGCGTGTGCTGCCAATTGTTTTTTCAAAGAAAAATACTAGCAACAAGGTTCTGAACAAGCCAAACTATAAATCAAGAGACAAAAATATTAAACACACCCAAAATAAAAAAGAAGTAAAGGCTGGTAAGGGAACCTAAAGAACAGACCCACAACAAGCTGGACTCCACAACGAAGTCCCCAGTTCAGTTGTTCAAGACAATGCACCCTTGTAACCTAGGTTCTCTAAGGTTACCACCTTACTAAGACCCTTGCAGAAAATCAGCTTATCTAGAAAATGAAATAGGAATAGGAAGGAAGCTTATCATACCTGGTTTATGACGGTTGATCCAAGCTTAGTCTTCTCCTCTTTGAGTCTCCTTCAAAGCTTCCAGGGCTTCTCCAATTCACCTGCAAAATACAAATTCTTCCAGCAATATCTTGTATATATATGTCAATGATTAATGATATACATGTTCATAATAAGATAATTAAACAATTCATAACTCATCCCATACAAGAATGCAATAACACAAATATTGGAAGAAGAAATTTCTTTGTTCATAAACAAAGAATGGTGAGATTACAACCCAGCTTTTGAAACAAGGACTCCTCTACAAACTAAGGAAACTGAGTTTTACTACTTCAAGAGGTATGAAGGCATACCACCATCATAACTCTTCTAATAATGATTGATTAGCCCCATCCCCAGGCCTTTATTTATACATTAAGAAATAGAGTGGTTTTGAAGGTTATGATGGTTGAGACAATTGAGATAGTTATGGATTAAGGCTCAAATGATATTTACTAATTGTGATTTATATTTTTTAACATTGAATTAAGGTATACGTGCGTATGTATATAGGAAAGGTGCATATGACATGCTCCTTGCTTTAAGGAAATTCGTGTGTTCAAGGTACATGCGGGTTGTGATGCAAATAGTCACATGTGATGCGTGGGTTGTAATGCAAATAGTCGTGTGTGCATCCCTAATCTCCAAATGAAAATATATCAAGATGGTCAGGAGTTTATGTATCAATGGTCATGCACATCTATAGTGTTTTGGCTTACTTCAATCCTAATTGTCCTTTTGTGTCCCGAAATATTGGATGTCAGTACTCAAACAGAGAAGTGACAATTTTGTTAATAAAACTCTTCCAAAACAATGTTGTGCTCAACCCCCCTATCAAGTGGTCTACCATGTGGAATATCTCTAAAAAAAATTTCATACTTTTGCAATAGTTTCTCTATCTCCTTTAAGTGTTCATCAACCTTTATTTTTGGATTCGGAGATGTGATATGACATTCAGCAGCCCATTCTATGTCTCCATGCCTCTATATATTTCATACTATTGTAAGTCACTACTTGATTTGGGTAATTGTGCTTCCCTCTCACAACCCTTAGTACACCTTTCGAATCTTGAAATTTCATCTCAGGAATTTGATAATTTTCTGTATTCTCCCCTATAGAATACATCCATTGCACTCCCAAAACCACATTAGTATTAGCAACATCAACCACATTAAAACTATCAACAAAAGTATAGTTACCTACAATGACTTGTAGCTTTGGAACCCATGTTTTGCACTGCATTGTGTTGTGACTGGAAATGACAACTGTGAAGCCATCAAATAGTTCAATATGTATATTCATTTTCTCCACTATATATGCATCAATGAAGTTATGACTGGCTTATCCATCTACAAAAACTTAATCTCTTTGTCCTTGTGCCACACCCTTGCATCGAATAGTGTGATAACGAGGCACTGCTGAAAGTACTTCCATTCTTGCTTTGTCCGATGAAGGATGATTTTATTCTTGTCTTTCTTCTTCAGATGTTGTATCATATGCCTCCTCATGATATTAATTGTGTCATTATTAATCCATATCCCCTTAATACTCATCATTATCATAAAATACTTCTATGCATTGAGCTTTTCCCTTAGTACATTTATGCCCCAGTGTCCATGGTTGAAAGCATGCGAAGCACAATTTTTTTCTTCAAAGTTCATCCCTAATTTAGTCCTCTTTATTATTATTTTCAAGTGAATCTATTTTCCAAGGATTCTTATCAGGCGCATCTCTTTTCCAAGGTTTTTTTTCAAATCAGAAGTTAGGCTTGGGAGGAAATCTTGTTCTAGGAAGCACATTTTGGAGATCTCTAGTCAAGCTCATTGCATCTTTTAATGCAGTGGTCTTGTGGGATTTGAAATTTTTTTTAAGGGTTCAGCCAAACCTTTAGTGAAAAACAATACTAACCTTCTCATAGACACATCAGAAACCATTATTGAAATCTTTTGAATTCTAACATATATGCTTCCGGAGTTCCTACTTGCTTCAATTGAGCTAGTTCTTAGAAAGGAAGTTTAGGGTCTTTCATCTCAAATATCTCCATCAATGCATTGGAGAAAACCTCATAAGATAAAATATGATCATGTAACAAGTTTATAATACCATGGAACCACCAATCACTAGCTTCCCCTTCAATATGTAGAATGGCCATTTTCAACGCATCATCTTCCACCATAGGATTTAATTGGAAATATACACTTAATTTGTGCAACCAAGCAAGAGAAGACATTTATGAGGAACCATAAAAGGAATGAATGGTTAATTTTCCCACTTTGTATTTTAATTCATGGTTAATATGAGATTCCTTATTCCCATTTCCTCCTTGCTTGACATGAGAAGAAGCTCTAAAGAACCGATCAAAAGGTAGGATTTTCCTACACTGCTCATTTAATTGCTGCTTCTTTAACATCATAGGTGGTGTAAGGGCCTTATTTGGACTCTAAAAACTTGGGTATTGGAGGTTAATTCTTATTTTTTAACTCATGAGTTATTTTATGAGGCCCATTCTTCAAAAAAATGGTTTCTCCATGGGTTTTCCCGTCAACATGGGGTCTACGACTACTACTCCCAGGTGCTAACTTGATCCCCAATTGGCTAGCAATCAATTCAAACCCTTGCATGATATGTTTTTTCATAGTGTCAAAGGATACTGTAATGAATTTTTTAAGGTCTCCATTATATTATTTCCCCTCCATATCTCTAAATCCTAGTTCTTTCCTAATCTCCTCGTAACTAGGGTTACTTTCTTCACTTTCTTCTCTTTCACTGTTAAGATCTCCAGTCTCAGTTTCTAAGGGAGGAATGTATGAATCAGGAAACATGATTAGGGAGAACTATAAGGTTACAATATCATTCTCTTATACCACTTGTAATTTCCCTTTATGAAATTTTATTAAATGACCAATTTTTCACTTTTTCTCCCTATTTCGTCCTTTGACTAGTTTTGATGTTTAGGTCTCCAAATTGATCCAAACGCTCCCAAATATTCACAAAAGTTATATTAATGATATTAAGGCTTGAATATGATTTCAAGTTATGATTTTTTACCCTCTAAATACTTCTTTAAACTTGTTTAATATTCTGTCCAAGGTAGGAGTCTTCACTAGCAATTTGGGGTTCTAATTTCCCCACAATAAATACTGAAAATGGCTTCCCAAATGCACTCATTACAACTCAAATTTCTGAATGGAATTAGGGTAAATATAAATTAAAGAAACATTAACTCATATGCATCATCATTCAACTTTTAATTTCTTCTATAACTCCCTTAAATCAGATGCAAAAAGACTAGTTTCAACCTTGGAGGAAATGATAGGCAATCTTCTCCAAATGCTATGAAACTCAACAAAATGACTCCAAATGATTATGTACTGAACATTACAATCATATAGTACATAAATAAAATTTCATTCATCCATAAAACATCAGTATTTTACCTATCCATTCGAATCCATCAACATTACATTGGTTCACAACAAGGTAGTGGGGAAATGGCACTGTTTCTTCATTGTTTAACATTTTTACATCAAATATTTTGGTATTTCGACCTGAGAGTCTTCTGAACTTGAAATAAAGATAATTTTCATCATAATATAAAATAATGGGGCATTATAATCTCCCCCAAATATATTAATATCTCACCAAGTGTGCCTCAATCCATAGAGCAAGAATATGATGAGAAAACTTGGAATAGATGGAAGAACAAGCTGATATTGAAGTGTCCAAGATATTACCTGTAGATTGAACCTGTAAATTATGAATCCATTAAATCTCCATGAAATACCTGAGTGGCCTCTCCAAACACCAACTTGGGTGGGAATCTTTCACCCTCGAAATTGGCTAAGGCAAGAAACTAGTCATCCACTAGCTCTCTCTCTTTACATATGTAAATTTCTCAAATGATCAAAATACATTATCTTGGTTGATACTTGTATTTTATGAATATCCTTATCCTTCCAATTTTACCAATCCATCCACAAAATCAAGCTAATTCAAATTAGGGTGAGTGCTCAATATTTTCCATGTGTCATCCCTTTCCTATCCTTCCATCTTCCCCCAATTCGAGTAGGAACCCATTGAGCTTCCCCAACTCACACGAGCGCCCTATTGGATGCTATATTTAGGTATGACATGTCATAATGGTCATATTTCAGAGTTCAGGTATGAAATATTTCATAAATGTCACATCATCTTCATCATTGATGTCATAGATGTCACAAATGTTAGGGAATCTAGCCCAAGTGTCCAAGAATCTCTCATTTGACTCTTCCTCTCCCATGTAAGTTAAATTTCCTTCCCAATTCGACCTATGATGCATATGGAAAAGTGTATTAGCCTTATAACTCATCCAATAACATTAGGCTTCCCATGGATTCAAAATTGCAAGAGGAGGATGCCATGTCGCACAAAAATTCTAACTTGTGTGGGCCCCATAATCTCCATGTGTCTCCATGCTCCATTGCCACTTCAATTTTATATTATATTTATTTAATTAGCTCAGTTATTAAATATTTATTCCCTTATAAGTTCTGAACATAATTTATTAGCTCCCTTATTAAAATTCCAAATGTATCCATCCAACCTAAGGAACTAGTAGGATTGATGGAATTGTCCTGCTATGCAATTATTTGAATGCAGACATTACAACGTGGACCAATATAAATAACATAAATCTTAGGAACTATGCAATATATTTCCTTTATTGATGAATTTTCTCACAAACATGGATATACTTGATAAATACCAAGGATGAGGCCTTTAAAATTTTTCAAGAGTTCAAAGATCTAGTTGAAAAATAGATAGAGAAGAATATCAAATTCGTGTGATCAAAAAATGGGTGTGATTATATATCTAAGTATTTTGGGGGTTTCTGTAAGGAGGAAAGAATAAATAAGGAGCTAACTATTTTGTACAACCCATAAAAGAATAGAGTAAAAAATTATAACAATAGATCCATCATAGGGTTTGCTATGTCCATGATTCATGACTTGGACTTGTTGATGTTTCTTTGGGGAGAGGCATGCAATGAAAAAATTGACATGTATAATAGATATCCTTATAGGATCTTGGTGGACAAGAAACTAGAGGAGGAATTCACTAGTGTGAAGCTAGAGGTGAGTAATTTTAACATATTTGGTTATCCCCTTTATATCCATGTATTAGTAGAGAAGAGGATTAAGTTGGAGGTTTATTTATTATTTACAATGAGAATTCAAAGGTCTACAAGGTATTCATTATATATTAGTGAAAGGAAATAACAAGTTAGGATGTAAAGTTTCAAAAATACTTTGAATCCATAAAATATCATGACCCTATTATAGTAATATAGGATGAGGAGAAGGAAGATTTAAAGATCAAACCAACATCACCAATGACTTCCAATTTAGGGAAGCAACCTTCAAGGGAAGAGGAGGAGGTAGTATCTCCTTCCAGTTATGTCAGGAGACCTCGATGATTCACTCAAGAACTATGAGATTCTCAAGATTTATTTGTGACTCCTAGGAGCACATTTAGGGAGAGAATACCTCAAATAAGTTTCCAAAATACATGGCATTACTGAGAAACATCAAAGATTTTGATCCTTCTAGTTTTTAGTAGGAAATAAACAACAAGTTTGGAGGGATTCCATGGAAGAGTACACATCCATCATGAAGAATGATGTACGGGAAATAGTGCTAAGACTAGAGGAGATGTTAGTAGTGAGTTCTGGGTGGATCTATAATATCAAGCATACATATAAAATAAAAATAGAGCAAAATATAAGGATACTTTTTCTCTAGTCTCTAGATACACTTCCATCAAATCAATTGTCTTTAGTTTCAATTTTGGGATAGATGTGAAGATAAATTTCCTCAATGGGATAGTTGAGGAAGAAGTGTACATAGGGTATCCTCAAGGATTTGAGGTAAGTGGGAAAGAGTCCCATGGTTGCAGGTTGAAAAAGGGCTTGTACGAACTCAAGCAAGCACTGAGAGAATGGTATTCTAGGATCGATGGATATTTGGAGTATGGGATTAAAATTGAAGCAAATTCTAACTTGTATTGTATATTTGTTGGGACTGATCTACATGTTTTGTTTTTTCATGTATATGGCTTATTTCTTATAGGTTTGTAGAATCTCATTTTAGGGTGTAAAGAAACTATGGTATTTAAGCTCAAGATGAAGGACATTTGCTTGATGCATCAATACTTAAGTTTGAAGGTCTTACAAATACTATGGGAGATATTCGTTGGGTAGGGTAAGTATGCAGTTGAGATCCTAAATATTTTTTTACAGAGGAATGCAAACCTGTGGCCACACCTATGATCACTAATTTGAATAAGGTAAAAATTTTAGACACAAAGATGGTGGATCCTACATTGTATAGGAAATTTATAGGTTCCTTGATGTATATGGTGAACACTAGACAAGACATATGTTTTGTAGTGAACACCTTCAGAAGTGTAGAGTTAACAACAGAGAATTGGGTAGTAGAAAATCATGTTCTTAGATACTCAATGGGAATAGTGGAGTACAATATAAGATATATTCAAGACGGAGAACTAAAATTCTAGGGGAATACAACCTTAGATTGATTAGGCAATGCATCAAACATGAATAACACCTTAGGGTACTACTTTATCTTGGGATTAATTATAATATCATACATGAAGAACACCTAAGGGTACTACTTTATCTTGGGATCAATGATGATATCCTCATTCAGTACGAAGCATAATTCTTTGGAACTTATCTCAATAGAGGTAGAGTATATGGAAGCCAATACTACTAGTTGTGAGGTCATATTGCTTCACAAGTTGCCTGTTGGATTGTTTGATTAGGAGTGATTTACTATGATAATCATAATTGTATCAAACTCTCTAAGAATCCATTGTTTCATGACCAATAGAAGCATATAGAGATAACTAATCACTTCATATGAGATTGGATTAATAAGGGAGAAATAAAGCTTTAGTATATTGCAACAAATAAACAAGTAATTGGTATTTTGACCAAGCCCTTAACAAAAATAAATTTTGAAGAAATTAGAGAAAAACTTGGATTGTTGCACAATTCCTTCCTCATTAAGAGGGGGTGTTCAGAAATGTAGCTTGGATAGGAAATTCATGTACATGTTTAGCATGAATGTCATGTAGTAAGCGGTTTGATATGTGTCAAAACTAACTACTTAGGAAAAACAGGTAATCACTTCTATTTTGTAATACACTTTAGGAAAAATGAAAAACTTTGTCTTGCTATTATCAAGTCTAATAAAGTGTATTTAACACATTAATTACTTAGGCCATGATTTAATCTTAAGTGCCAATATCAAGTTGAGATTAAAGTTTTGATAAATTAGTTTTTTAGACAAAGAAAAAACATAAACAAGATAGAAATATTTAGATACAGTTGAATATATGAGTAGTTAAAGAAGAGAGAAAGTAGAGATGATGACCAACCTATAGTCTATACAACATAGATCCATATACTACGCATAGATCTACATGGATTCATAGATTAGGATATATAATTGTTTTTCTCATTTTATATGTATGTCATAACTTCTTAGTAGGATGCAAGCTCAACTATAGGGTGATTTGAAGAGGGTTTACAACTACTAAGTTTCAACAATTTGTGGAGGTTTCCTTGTAACCTTTGATTAAGGAATGAAAAGTTGATTTTGAAGGATAAATTATCTATGTGTGTGTGAATTTCTTTTATGCTTCCGTTGTTTACTATTTCTAGCTATTAAGTGACTGATGTTGTGTTCAAAATTTAAATTTTTGCATTGTTTGAATTCTACAATGAATAGATTTGTTTGATGACATAAGGAAAATAATTACCTAATATAGGAGAACTTATGAATACCTGTGATGGCTATCAGAATATTCCATTTTATCCTAAATAAAACTAGTTATGAAACCCATAGTGGATTCCCATCATAGTTCCTTCTTTATGAAAATCTCAATAAATAACAAGAGTATTGATAAAAATGTTAAGAAATAGACCAAACAAGAAATTTTCAGAAAATCATTTGAGCCATATTCAACATTTGTATTCATCTAATGATATGAATTTATAGTACAATAATATAACAACCTCTATATTTCTATCTCAATGACAACTTATAAGTTGATAATAATAACACCTCACTAAGAGATCATGATTACACTGCATAATAGGGCGATCTCATACTTTTCCATTGTCTAGGGACTCATAGTATTACATTCCCCTCCTGAGTCATAAGTCTAAATAGTTGTATTAGTAAGGAAACAATAACTAGTGCATATACTAGTATCATCTTCAATTTGAAACTTTTGAATTGAGCTTCAATGAAAGTATGCTTGAAAAGCTGTCAATCTTGGAAGTTGAATGGTTCATCTAAAATGAAATTTGAAAGAGTATAAATTATGGAACTGAATAATTACCATGTTTGAATATTCAATTTTTTCTTGAGAATTTTATCATTTTTCAAGTAATTTAGCTAGAGGCACTACAACAAATCCTGGAATTAGAGTCCCATTTAGTGTAATTTTTTTTACATTGAGTGGTCGAACTAGACGCTAAATGGGATGCGTCATGGAAAAAACTTAAAGCATCTCAAAAAACGTCTGTTTTTGCTTCCTAGATAGCATCCTTTATGACGTCCAAAATAGCGTATATTTTTTTGCTTCCAGAATAGCGTCCAACTTCGCTTCCTAAACAATGTTGAGGTTTGCTTCCTAAATAACGTCTTATTTTGCTTCCTAGCGAGTGTTTGCTTTTGATTCTTAAATGACATCCCTGTTAGCACCATATTTGCATACTTAATAGCACCATGTTATCATCCAAATTAGCATCCAATATTGCATCCATTTTTTCTACCAATTTAGCATCCGATTTTGCACCATGTTTTACTTCCAAATATGTGCCAATTTTCACTTCCAAATTTGCACCAAATTTTTCTTCCTTTTTGCATCGTGTTTTGCTACAAAAATGACGCTAACTATTTCTTCTATTGTTGCACCATATTTTGCTTCCTATGTAGTGCCATGTTTTGCATCCAAAGTAATGTCTTATTTTTCTACCATATCAATGCCATGTTTGGATTCATCATTAGCGCCACATATTGCATCCTTTTTAATACCTAGTTTTGCATCTTATTTTTCTACCATATCAACGACATGTTTGGCTTCATCATTAGCGCCACATGTTGCATCATTTTTAATGCCTAGTTTTGCATATATCATTTTTTGGTCACTAATTTAGTAGTTCTTAGTAATTTTATATACGAATTTTGGTCATTTTGTTTGGTCACATATGTCTCATTGTTTGGTCACTTATCTCCTACTTTTTGGTTACTAATTTAGTTGTTTTTAACCGATATTATAATATCATTAGGGCATGGAGGAATCGAACCACCAACCTCCTGCTTGTAAGGCAGGTGCTCTTCCATTGAGATAACACCCTTTAAGAATTTGGGAACCTAAATTACAGAGTCCTCTATTATGGTAAAAATGATCAATAAACAACTTTAAATATCTAATGGTCAGAAAAGGATGATAGATTGTATAAGTTCACAATATATGATCAAGGAGGTTTTGAAATCCATAAACATTTTCTAGGAATTTTGAACAAAACTCAATAAATTGGCTTAATGGAATTGCAAAAATCAATATTCCCTAGAAATCATAAGTGTGCTACTATATGAGACCTATCAACAACAATTATCTTATTTTGGATGCCAAGGATATAATAGATAAGCATGATCATCCTAGAGCCATGTATAAGTGGAGCAATAAGGAGAATCAAAAGGGGATGATCAACCTAATAGTTGGTGCTTCACATGGATCCTATCCACCATGGGATGAGAAAATCTCCTTCTTCCATCAAGCTAATGAGTATCCACAAGGAAAAATGGTTAGGATATATTGTGATGCCAATTCATAATGTTTATTTGCTTCCTAGGGTGATGTTGCAGTGCTTTCATTGGGATATCTACATGATCCCTAACAACATTGGATATAAGCACATTCATGGGGCCATAGAGTATAGGATGAGGCTGTATTTTTATATTTTTCTTTGGAAAACTAAGCATGATTTGAAACATTGGGAGAAGGAATAGAATCATATATACTTAACAAACTACAATCATGATAGGGAATAGGACTCTACTCTATAGTCATTGTGCAGATGTTGGAAACGGGTATAAAATCCTAAGGACTATGAAAAATATCCATTTAAATATCAATGAAAAACCTTCCATGTTAGAGGAATACTCGATGGCAGTGAGCTTACTGTTTCTAACATAAAGAAACAAAGAAGCCAGAAATGGAAGCTCCAAGGGGATACACATAACATTAGAATGCAAAATCAACACCCTAAAGAAGTTGCATCTAGATTTCACATTGTAAACAAGAAAGCATTCATAATATAGAAAAAATTGACTATGATCATAAAATAGGTCATATTTCACTTACCTATATCACAATGTTATTAATCTATTGGCCAGGTTTCCATTTTGGACACTACAGAAAGATCTTGTCATGAAAAAATCCATATTATTTAGAATCCTGCTTGTAAGGTGGAAAAGTGTTGTGTCAATCAAGAGAAAGGTTGTCAAGGATGAGATCATTCGGTGCACAACACACAAAACCTATTTCTTCTAGGGAAACATCAGCCATCTTTCTACATTGCAATTATCTAGTGATAAACAAACACCATCAATAACATAGGTATCAAACTAATGTAAGAACTAGATGTTCTCTAAAATATATTCCACTATCCAAGTTATTGGAACTTAACTAATTTAAAAAACTAAAGAAATTGAACCACTTACCCACAACCAAATAGAGAAATATCTTTCAAGTCACAGCCTAGATAAGCGAGTAGTTCACTAACAAACTCATTGGTGGCACCTGCTATCCCTTCCACTGATAGCACTTCCAATTTTTTCATTTTTTTAATGTAGGTAGAATATTCAAGGCTTCTAGCTACTGGCATGAATCCATACACAATTTCGTAATTATTGGTGCCAAACTGTCGCCATTATGATTCATGTCATGTAATTTTTAAGGTCATTTATATGTCGTTACAATCATTTCGATGATAATAGGGCCATTTAGATGTCGTTACAGACATTTAGGTGCCATTAGAATCAATTAGGATCTAAAATTCCTACCACATGCATAATCATCGTTGACATCCACATCATCATCATCATCATACAATAAATCAACATCATTGTCGTCGTCGTAGTTATCATCAATGTCATCATCAATATAATTGTGATAATAATGAGCAAGGATCCCTACTACCTCACAAGAATGGATGATATAGTCTTATACTTATCAAATCATATCCATATGCTCCATAATAATTATCGTAATGCATTATAGTCATGTTGTTAGGGCCAATTAGATTCCATTAGGGTCTATCAAATGTTGTTGGGGACACTCAAATTCCATTAGATAAATTTAGGTGACATTAAGATAATTTAACCCTCATTAGGGTTAATCAAGATCCAAAAGTGCCATGATTACGATCATTTAGGTGACACTGATAAATCAAGATCCAAAATTACTATCACATGAATCATGATCATTGACATTGACATTGATATATATGTCGTTATGTAGGACATTTTCCGAACAAAATTCCTAGCTCTAAGCCTAGTGCAATTCCTAGCACGGTTCCTTTCGAAATTTATGGCATTATTCTAGGAGGTATACCTAGCTCTATACATGGTGCTATGTTGGATGTTTTCTAGGAGCAATTATTTGCTCTATACTTCATGCTATGTTGGATTTTTTTCCTGTCGAAATTCATGGCGCAATTCCTGTCGCTAACCCTGGATTAGTATACGATGATATGCTATTGAGGACGCTTTTGTAAGGATATTTTGGGCGTTATATGGGATGTTTTTTTGGATTCTAATGGGACGTTAATTGGGATTCTAATTGGGATAATAATTGTGAAGCTAATTGAAAAGCTAATTGGGACGTTAATTGGATGCTAATTAGCATCCACAACAGCGCCAACTTTTAAAACGAGACGCTAATTGGGACGCTAATTGGGACACTAATTGGGATGCTAATTGGGATCCTAATTGGGATCCTAATTGGGATTCTAATTGGGACACTACGTGGGATGCTAATTGGGACACTAATTGGGATGCTAATTAATGTCCAAAATAGAGCCATCTTTTAAAAAAGGATGCAAATAACGCCATTAAAAGCGCCATCCCGTGGAAAAGCGTCCACTTTGTCCAAAAAATGATGAAAAATACACTAAAAGTGACAGTGGACACTAAAAAGGAAGCTAAAAGAGACGCCAATCACAGGGTTTTGTTGTAGTGAAGAAGGCGACATCTTATTTTTAGAGGTGAATAAATATGATAGCCATTTTTCTAGTAGTGAAGAAATAAGATGACCAAATGTTTCTTTGAATTTAGATGCAATTAGGTGTTGGACAACATCCCATGAGTAGTTTATTTGATGTAGATACCTTGTTGAGGACACTCGTTTCCATGTTGGAATTCTCAAATATTGACTAAATTTTGATTGATAGGAATTTGACACTTGAATCCTAACTATAATCACTGATATTACCCCCCACTAGGTGCAAGGTGAGATGATTTTTCACAGGGTTAAAACTTGAGATTTGGATTATTCTACAATGGACCTTTAATCATTGAATTTGATATCATGTATTTGGTGTTTGGCTGACCAATAACCAATTTCATCAATGGATTTGGTGGTTTTGAATAACCACTTGCATTTTAACTTGATCAATGTGCTCTCCCCATTTTGGTGAAAGAGAGTTCCATTTTGTGTCTTCCATGTACTCCCCCCCCTTGAGGTGAAGGAGAGTTCCTTTTTTTTAATTTTATGTACTTTTCCCCTTGAGGTGCAAGAGCTCAACTTTGTCCTTTCCCTTGCCCCCTTAAGGTAAGAAAGAGTACCAATTAGAAAGGGGGCACAAAATCATCATCTGGTATAACTTATTGAAATATGTTTATTTTTGTAATCTCACCATTCAACTGTGTCTTTACCTATGTCTAAACTAGATGATAAGTATTATGTAGCTTCTACCAATAAATTATTCATCCATAATGAAGTGTTCATTACTAATCCTTTTTGTATGACAACGATCGAATTCATTAAGAATTCCCTCAATTTTATCATAAACTCCATCAATTTGTTGAATAATTGAGTCTTGCCTCTTGAAAATCTTAGCAAGAAATCTTAGTCTAGAATAATTGGGAATATGAAAGGTGACTTTGTTATCATATTCAAGTAATGTTTTGTATTTGGGAAAAAAATCAAATAAATAGTGGACAATGTTTACAAAAATAAAATAGAGGCTAATTACAAGCATTTACTATTATAAAAGATTGAGAACTAAAAATCAAAGATCCAAAGATCCATATAGTAATCACATATTTTAATGAAAAGAAGAGACTTTGAAAGTGACATGGTAGAAAGTGAAAAAGCACTTTATACAAAACAATTCCTATCCTATTAAATGGAAGATTTAGATTAAGGTACATAGTCTTGTGAACTTTTAGACAAGGTTCAGGCTTGAGTTTTATTTGAAGTAGATTATGTCGTCGTTGAGTGGAGGACACCTCTCTTATATATTTATAATAAGCTTGGTGTTGTTTCTTTTCAATGACGTTTATGTGGCCCTTGATCCTAATTATAAAGATCATAAAATGTAATTTCCCACATTCTTATTTTATAATACATGTGAAATGGTGTCTAAGGATTCTAATGAATTCATTATAGACAAATTTGTGGAAGGATTGTTTGTTGTAATAATAAAAATTCCCTCAAAAAAATTAAGAAGAATTCAAATGCTAGTATGATTGGCGTCCATTGAGGCATATAATACATATTGTAGAAGAATTGTTTGAAACTATTAAGGGATTTGAAAAATCATATGTTATTGGAGGAAAAATTATATGTTATTGCAGGCTTAATCATTGTAATGTGGATTATGAGGGTTTAATATACAACATTGAATCATTGCAATGAAATTTATGAAGGTTTAATATGGCTATGACAATATTATAAAATGTATAAGGAGAAGATGAACATAAAACCCGATATTGTGTATACTTAATTGCAATAAGGGTAGAGGTAGAGGTAGAGGGATTGAGAGACAAAGCAGTTTCTTTTTATAGTATCCTTACCTCCCTCATTTCCTTACAACTTATGATTATCATGGGTTATGAAGAAGGGATAATGGATTTGACATAGGAAAATGAACATATACAAGAATTAGATACGATGAAATATATAAAGGCTAATGTTAGCGAGTCTCTCAATTCTTAATTACCGAACATTAAAGACAACTTAATAATGAGCATATTGGAGGTTGTTGCTTGAGAAAAATTGTTCAATGTGATGCAACTTCAAAGTAAATTGGAAAATAATTACTTGAAAAAGGATGTCTTAAAAAATAGAAACAATTATTCATTTAAATCAAATTGAAGCCTATACAACAATCCTACAAAAATGTAACGTTATTATTGTATGATGGTTTGTGATTTTATTTCCATCATTATTTCCATCTTTAATTAATACGTTTTGAAAAAACTCAACAATTAAAAAATGGAAATAAAGTCTTTCTTATGCTTTAATGAAAAGTTATTGTGTTAACAAAAAATATAAAACCATATAAATATTACTCTCTAATGGCTACATGCTATTGTGTTGAAAAGTTAATGTGTTAAAAGAAGCTAGTGACTGAACCCTTGCCCTCCCTTTCTAAAATTCTAGCTACAGTAAATTGTAGGGAGTTATTTTTTTACGACATATTGCCTTTTCCCATACACTATGCGCCTTCTAGTGCATAGTATAAGAGGCTAGTGTTCGTTGTCAATTTCGATGATGCTTGGAACCACACATAATTTTCCAATAGCCATATCACTTAGTGCACACTTCTAGTGCAGAGTATAAGAGGCTAGTGTTAGTTGAACCAAGCATAATTTTCCAATAGCCACATCACTAAAGATTTAAGATAGCCCATATTAATGTTTATAGCATGGGAGGTTTCATCCTTTAGTAGCTTCAAGAAAATAATAATATTTTATTATTATTTTATATTAATATCCAAGTTAGTCCCAAAAATATGAAAGAGTTAACCATTAATTAAGTATAAATAATATTTTATTATTACTTACTATTATTTTATATTATGTTCAAGTTGGTAAAAAAAATAAAAAAGTTAACCATTAAATAGGTATCAATAGAAGTGACTTTTCATTTATTTGGTTATCAAATTCAATTCTGATTAAGTATGTTTAATGTTGATCTTGAAGTGGCCTCTCATTTATTTCTTCAATTTAGTTGATCTTATGCAAGTGCAGAGCAAAGAAGACCAAGACAACAGAAGACATTTAGTTGATTTTTTTTAATTGTATATCTGATATAATTTGAATCTTGAACTGTATTTTCTATTGAAAAAGGTCGCTGGGTTTCTTCCCTTTAAAAAGATTTTCATAATAAATTTCTAAATTTCTGTGTCTTCTTGTTCTTGCTTTTTTTGTGCATGGTTATTCTTTGTGTGATCTATATTTGTTTCACAATTGCTACAATGGGCTTTGGGTATGGAAGCACCTGCTCAATGTGGATCAAACATTTTTATGTAACAACATATATGCGTTACTTTGTAATATTTCTATTCGTTTAATGACTCCTCATTTGACTATTGGTGATTGCCAATACCAAAAAGTTCCTTTTAATTCATTCAAGATTCTTTGTTTTCTCAGAATTACAATGTGTACTACAAAATTTTCACCAACATCAAATTTCTAAGCTATCATTTAAAAAACACCAACCAGATTCAGATTGCAATGCTATGTTGTCTTGAAAGAGTATAAGGACCTTCATAAAAGTGAACGAGCCTCTAGATACCAGAATATAAATTCTTGGACACAATGCAACGCAATTTCTGTGGATAAACACTAGAAAATTTCCATGTCACGTCCTGAATTGAATTCTTAATTCAATTTTAGCTCAGTAAGTCCATTTCTAGACAAGTGACACTAAATGCAGTCCAAGGGAAATGAGGACTTTAAACAACTGACCACATAATTTAAATTTCAATATATATATAATCCCATACCTATATAAATTCCAATACCTATATAATCCTTTCAACTTGGTGATCCCACATGTGATAATGCTACAGAAAATGATAACAGATATAAAGATCTGAAGAATTAAAATTCTTTTAACTTAGTGACTCATAAGTTTGAAGGCTCATAAAAACGAACTACATCATAGGATAAAGTCACGGAAATTTAAATGAACAATTAGCAAATCCGCAATGAGACTATCCTATCAAGAAGATCGTTTCTTTGAGATTCGATCTCACGGCGAATTATAGTGCGTTGAGCAAATTACATGGTTTAGAATTAAATTCTTAATTCAATTTTAGCTCAAATTACATGGTTTAGAATTGAATTCTTAATTCAATTTGAGATTCGATCTCACGACGAATTATAGTGCGTTGAGCAAATCAATTTTAGCTCGTCTATTTATATTTGTTAAAAGTACAAATATCCTACTTTCTCTCTGGTTATTTCTCATTCTGTAATCCGAGTTAATATAGTTGGTGTATGTTATGCAAATGAGATGCCACTAAGTTACAAACTAAAATATAACAGAAAATATAAATTACAATTAAAGAAGAGAATTATTACATCAAACTGTATGGAAGGGTTGATGTGTATAATTCCACAAAGGTCCTTATATCACCAGATAAAAAGGATTGAACCTTTTTATGTTCTTCAAATCAAGATACCTGAAATCTATATCAAAATCAAAATACATAAAATCCATATTACCAGATTGAACCTTTTTCTGTTCTTCAATATTATGATTTAAGTTCACCTCGGCCATGGCGTTTTTCCACGCAATACACATTCATACACATTATCAGGGTCACAGAGTAAAAATCAAGATAACATCATACACAGACTAAAAATCAAGTAACTTGAAATTATACAGAAGAAAAGATAAAATCAAGATGATGTAAAATCACAAAGGAAACAGAAGAGAAGATTAAACAGCGTTCTTCTCCGCTATCCCTTGGGGTTTCCCTTCACGTCTACCCATTCATTCTTCTCCGCTATCCCTTGCAGTGAAAATGAAAAGCTATACAGAAAAGCTATAATGAAAATTCAATAATAAAAAGCTATAATGAAAAGCTCTAATGAAAATTCAATAATAAAAAGCTATAATGAAAATCCTCAGCCATTCAAGGAATGCAGCCTCATAATTGCTACGATAAGTTGTGAGTGAGTGTGGAAGCTGCTGACTGTGGATCAAACCCATTCATAAGCAGAGTCACGGTCACTGTGGAAGCTGCTGACTGTGGATCGGCTGTTCTGTGTTTCCCCGCAAAACCCATTGTTGCACAGAGTCACGGTCACATTGCATAGTAAGAATTAAAAGAGCATACAGAAACCTAAAAAGACTCAAACATCATTTACAGAATACAATCATTTATGTTCTTTCTTTGTAAACCCATTTATGTTCTTTCTTTATACAGCAAGAACCAAGATCGGTTGAGATCAACTTGAACAAATATTTAGAACCATGAAAACAAACCACAAACCACACATAAGAGAAGATAAAATAAAGATACCTGAACTGAAATCCATATCAACAGATTGAATTCTTTTCTGTTCTTCATTGTGATTCACACCTTTGGCTTTGGCTAGAGCAATATCGTAAGTGAAAACAAAGGACGCAGAAGAGAGAAAATAAAATTAAGATACCTGAAATCCATATTACCAGATTAATGAACCCTTTCCTTTTCTGTTCCGGCTATCCCTCGCAGCTTCCCACCACGTTAATCTCAACAGCTCTGTTTCCCTACAAAACCCATTCAGATAGAGTAAAAATAAAAATAAAAAACATACACAGAACAGAAAAAAGCTCGAACATCATTTACAGTGAAGTGACTCTTCGATCTCCGTAGCTCCTAAATTCGCTCCGCTTCTCAATACTTGAACCGTGTCCATGGCCATACACATTTCATAAACTTCTTGTCTCCTTTTATAGCATGCATTTAGCATTAGTTTCCTATCTTTTTGCGTTTTTCTTCAACGGCTATAAAGAAAAACAAAAAGTATAACTTTTTTTTTTCGTTTTGGTTTTGGTTTTTTCTTTAAAAACAAAAAGCATAAACTTTTGTTTTTGTTTTCCTTTTGTGTTTATTCTAATAGCCCTTAAAGAAAAAAACCAAAAGGTAAATGTGACATAAGAGGAAGAAAAATAATGGATGCTCATGTATGCTAATATTATTTAAATTAGCTTTTTTTTAATTATATGTTTCAAAAGGTAAATGTGACATAAGAGGAAGAAAAATAATGGATGCTCATGTATGCTAATATTATTTAAATTAGCTTTTTTTTAATTATATGTTTCAAGAGTCTTTGAGGGAGGCAAATTTTTTTATTCAAGTGGAGTGGACTTTCAACTTTTTATAGTATTAGTGATAAAAGTATGTACAAATTCATTATCTCAAGTTAATGGTTTATACATTTTGTTAAATAAGCTGGTCTATGTGATTACCTTCATTCACACATAAAAAACTAATTGGCTTTGTCCTTTCAAAATGTTTAGAAATGCATCATTGATTATATTTTATGTGAATTTTGAAGATGATAAAAACATGTTGAACTTAATTTCTCATGTAATGTTATGTTTAAGATGTTTCTACCATTTTCTTGATCGCTAGTTATAGTTGAGAATGTAATGTGATGATACCACAATGAATTGATTGAGTTTGGAATAAAAAATTCACTCAAGAGATTCAATAAAAGTTAAATTCATTGCGAGAACAATAAGGCAGTTTCAAGGAGGTTTTTTGGTGGTATTTGGAGGTTCAAATGGTGGTATTAGAAACACTTATCAACCATTGAAATGGATAGACGTGAGCCACTCGTTTGAATGAATCCATGATGCATTAAAGATGAAGGGCGATTTGGATGTGGGGATATGTGGATTTTAGAGCCCTAAAGTGTGGTTTTGGGAACCACAATTTGAACTCCAAATTTTATAAGGAAATGACATTCATAAGGGAAGTTTAAAATTATGAAGGGTGAACGTCATGTTAAAATTCTATAGGATTGACCTTGAAAATATCTATATTTGTCTCTTGTGTGGTCCAATGTAACCCAATACAAGAGAAATTAAAATAGTAGTTTTCGATAGTGGTGGTTGGTAGTTTAAGAGGCTAAGGAAGTGGTATTAGAAACCACTTATCAATATTTAAAATGGTTGTGTCATTGACATGTGTCCCACTGGATTCCAATTAAAGAGGGAAAGGTTGGTTAGATTCAACCCCAAAAAGGATAGATGAATGCCCCATGTCCAATGGAACTCACTACATAGGAAAAAAAAAACGGTGGTTTTCAACAATCACAGTAAATGGTTTCAGAGCCATAACTCATGGTTATGAAAACTACATTTCAAGCTCCAAAATAATGAGAGTGCTCCATGTGCAAAACTGTTTTTTTGAAATTTTAGAGAGCGAGGGCCGTGTTGAAGGTCGACTAGTTTAGTCCCTAAAATTGATCTAGGCCATAATTTGATTTGAATTTCACAATACACATGGGGAAACTTGTGCATGAGGAATTAGATGATAGAGATGGGACTTCCCCCCAGTCACATCACCCTCAAGAATTGTGTCAAGTAGATAATCCAAGGGGCCACAATGACAAGATAAAGTGATCTAGAGCCCAAGGTAGATGACATGGTGGATGCAATTGATGACATGTATGACACTACTTCTACTTTAGTAACGACATATCATGCCACATCAGTAGATGGAAAGGTTAAAAATAAAGTTTAGAGCCTAAATTTTGTTTTGGCCACAACAAGAGCATATGGATCCAAAATTGGACAAAATTTCAGCGGTAAGTCCATAGTGAAGAGGACTACCAAAATTCCATAGAGAGGTGTGGGCATATTAAGCTCATGAATTATAAATATGAAACACTAGTGACTTTTGAATACCCATGCCCAATTTTTTTTATGAAGCCCTAATTGGGGAGGAAATTGGGATAGTGCAAATGGTGTCTTGGCACGGAGATACTTAGTGGAGAATTTGGCCAAACTCCAAGGGGTTTGGAGTGGAGATGCTGCAATAGTCCAAAACCCACTATTCCATGAGGCTTTTTGGCAACTTTGGAAAACTTGGAGGTAAAAGTGACCCAAGAAGTTTGAAATCGAATTTTCTTTGCTCTCAAAGATTTGAACAAGTTTTATGAAGTGAAGTTTTCCCATTTTTCTATGCTTTTGAGATGTCCATTATCACTAAAAATTTGAAGTTTGGTAGACGTACAAAAAGAACAAAGTGGGCAATTCCATATTTTTGCACAAAATGACTGGATCATTAGATTAATGATTTGGAAATTATTTAATACTCATAGCTATATATTCTATAAGTTTCTAGGACAAAAAAATTTCTATTTTTTTCTCAGATGAACTCCTTCCACCTGTAGAAGAAAAAATCATAATTTTTTAGTGTAGCTACAAGAAAAGTGTATAATTGGGAAAAAATGTTAAATTTGGGGAATTATAACCTTCATCTCTAACCATGGCACTTATTATGACTATATTCATTTCAAATATAATCCATAGGAGTACAAATATAAATAAGTTGATCATGAAGAATTACTTCATATATTTTCAAAATTGGGCATAAAAAGGCCCTGTACCTTGATTTGAAAAATTATCAAGTAAGTACTTTCCATAATTCTTATGTATACAAGGAAAAAGTATAATTACGGAAATGAGTATATATAATATATTAATTGTATTAACACTTTTTAGATACATATTTAAATCAAGGGAATTTATGGATCATAGTTCCAAATTAGTACTAAGGAGGAAAATGAAAAATACCTCTCAGAACATTATTATGACAAGAATATAAAGCAATTCTTTAAACTCGAGTTAGGGATTATAACCATGGAGTAATATAAGATAAAAGTCTTAGGATTACTGAGATATGTTTGCTATATCAAATATGAGAAGGTAAAGATACAAAGGTTCCTAAGTGTGACTCCTACATTCTATAGAGATGAAATTTTGTTTGATGATCCCAAGACTCTTGAAGAGACAATCAAGAAGGTCAAATGCATGTATGACCAAAAAAAAATAATGTCATATATTTAGAATTATTAGAGGGATGAGAAGAAATATAATTAGGATTAAAGGAAGAAATAATTAATACCCTTTCTTCAAAATAATTTCTAATGTAGATCAACAAATCCATCCATCTCAAAGTAGATCCAAGATGGGAGTATTTAGGCAAAAAAATAAGGAAACAAATAAAATGTTGGGGATGTGAAGGAGATCATTTGTATAGAGACTATACTCTAAGGGAAGATAGAAAGAGGAACATGCATAACATTCAAGAATAAGCTATAGTAGAATATGTGGCCAAAAACATTCCAAGGTATCTATCCTTTTTAAATCCTGCCACATCATATATTCTAAATTTGCCATCGGCCTTTCAACTATTCTCATTCGGGCTCTGACACTACGATGGGGCAGGAAACTATAGGGGTTGCAGCATAAAGAATATATGCAAGCTTAGACAATAAATAGGCCTATCATCAATCAAACATGATTACTAGGATTAGTTTCCTCGTTGCTGGCCTTTGCTTCTTCCATATATTCTACTTTGGTGGTTTATAATTCCATCATTGGATACAACTTATGTGTGAATGTTACAACTCCAGCAACAAGAATGAAAGCGTATCTTGTAGTATACTTTTGTCCATCTCTGTCTCGACAAAAATCAAAATATGCAAAACCTTTAATTTGTAAATTTTTCTATCTTTAAAAGATAGCATCATCTAACCTGACCCATAAATATATGAGTATTCACTTCAAAACATTCCAAGGTTGTTTACGAGGAATTTTCATGAACTAACTAACAACTTCCATTACTTGGGAAATATTCAGTCTAGTGCTCACCATGAAAAATGCGATGCTCCCTACAGTTGAGGGATACATTACATGAGATAGTCTTGTCTTTTTTTCTTTTGTTCTAGGAAAATGTTCATAAGACAACTTAAAGTGTGTAGGAAGTGGGGCGCTAACTAATTTTTCATTCTACATATTGAAGCACTACAAAATATTTTGGATATATAACTTTTGACTTAACCAAATGTTCCTTCTTATTCTGTCCTTTTGTATCTTCATCCGTAGAGTTAGATTTGTTGTTCCTAAATCCATCCTTTCAAATGTCTTAGCCAATTGAGCCTTAAGATTAATGGTTTTTTTTCTTTCATGTTGGGGCCTACAACCACCATATCATTAACATACAATATATACCAAATTAAAATACCATAATCATACCTCTTATAATATGCACAATGGTCAACCTAACTTCTACTGAAATATTGTCTCTTCATAAAGGTGACAAATTTTTTGTACCACATACTTGGCATGTCTTTCAATCCATACAGATATTTCTTGAGCTTGCAAACCAAATTTTCTTTGCCTCTTTCTTTATATCCATCAAACCAATCTATAAAAATTTATTGCTCAAGATCACTATGCAGAAAATATTTATTTACATACAGCTACTCTAACTCTAAATCTTGTGTTGTTACAAGTGCAATTAAAACCCTTATATAGTAATCCTGAAACTAGAGAGAATATTTAATTAAAATCCATACCTGACTTCCATGCATAGCGTTTTTCCACAAACTTAGCTTTATAGCATTCCAACAACTTGGCATTGTTCTTCTTTAATTTATACACCCACTTATTTCCAACAACCTTTCTTTATGGTGGGATATCCACAAGTTCCCATGTTTCATGCTTCTGTAGTGATTTCATTTCTTCATCCATGGTTCCATCTATTTATCTATATACTTAGATCCTCTAGCTTCTTAAAATGAACTAATTTCACCATCATCAATTAATAAAGAAAAGGAATCATTAAAATTAAAAAAAATACCTTTCTATTCATATCTTTAGATGGGTAGATCTTATGGGTTGTGGTTGTTCAACTTGATGTTCTTCATGCTAATTAGAGGCCTCATTTTCATCTTCATTTTTTCTCTCTTTGTGTTTTTGTTTATGATTTTGTGTTTCGGTCTCTTTATCACTCGACAACTATCAAATCTTCCTCAAATATACCATTGAATCCATTAGAAACCAACAACGATGGGATCCTTAAATATACTTCCGACTCCCTGGAATGACTCCATGTATGTTATGCAAATGAGACGCAACTAAGATACACTTACAAAAATACAAGAACAAATATTAATTACAAAAAAAGAAAAGAATTATTACATAAAGTTCATGAAAGTATAACACAGTTGGTGTGTATAATTATAGGTCCTTATATCTTTGTAAAGAACCAAGATCGACTTGAATCCAAAGTGAAAAATCAAGATTGAAAACAAAAAACACAGAAGAAAAGATAAAATAAAAAAAACAATATCACCAGATTTAACCCTTTCTGTTCTTCCTTTTGATTCACCAACATCCTTCTCTGCTATCTCTCACAATTTCCCTTCAGAGTCGCCTTGAATGATTTATTTTTCCCTCCAAAACCTATTCATACACAAAGTCACTGTCACATTGCATAGTAAAAACTCAAACATCATTTACAAAATGCAATCAAAACAACAGAACAAAAACAAACCAAATACAAAATAATGAAAAGAAGACCGAATTCACTCTTCGATCTCCATAGCTCCTAAATTCTCTCCTATTATCAATACTTAAACCATTTCGATGGTGAGACACATTTCATAAACTTGTCGGCTCCTTTTATACCTTTTGCTGCATTTCACATTAGTTTCCCATCTTTTGATTTTTGGTTTTTCCTTTAATGGTTTTAAGAAAAAAGAAAAAGGAAAAAAGCATTTTTTATTTTTCCTTAATGAATTTAAGAAAAAAACAAAAAACACATTTTTTCTTTAACAAATTTAAGAAAAAAAAGATAAAAAAATTTCTTGCTTTCTTTTTCCTTAGTTGTTAAAGAAAAAACCAAAAACCAAATAGTCACAAGAGAAAAAATTTAATAATGTTATCTGATGCATGTTAACATTATAAGTTAGTTTCTTTCAATCGCAATAAAAGCATAGACCGCGATGGAAGGAGCCACGTTAAAAGAGGAAAAAAAAAATTCGAAAGGAAGAGTTCGGCTTATTTTTGGGTAAAGAGCTAGTTAGACTAAACGCTTGCTTTTGGTAATAAATCATGATTGTAATTTGGGCCGATAGTTCCTATTTGTAGATGTAATTAGATGTATTAAACTAGAAATACAGCTTCTCAATTGACAGTTGAGAGTCTGTCGATGGTTGAAATCAAGAAGTATAAAAGAAAAAAATATTATAAAAGCATTGACCCAAGCTGTGTGCAGGCCGTAGATCAGTAGTGGTCATTTAGAGAGAAAGAGAGAGAGACTAAAACCAGAGAGCATGAGATAAGAGAAGGATGTATGAATTTTAAAGAAGATTCAAAGAAGAGTTTGCAAGCTAAGTGCATAGACCAAAGGTGACAAACCAATTCGCATACCATATGAAGAGCACCTTTGTGGTTTTTCCTAGATGGGTTTCCACATTATATCTTTTCTTTGTGTGTGTGTGATATTTCTTTCTATCGAATGAATAATTGTTGTGAATGAGCTGATCTAAATATGTCAAGCATAATCTGCTGTGGAAAGAACTTTATATGTATCTGTGTTGCACAGCTATTCACATGATCATATGGAATGTTAGTTAATAGGTGTTAATGATTTATGTTATATTATGTTGTATATGTTGATGGATCGATAGATGGTTGTAGTGAATGAATGTATGAGAACAAAGGTTTAATTCTCACTTTTGGTTGAGTGACTTGGTATTGTTGTAAGGAGGAAATCCCTGTCATAACTGTAGAAACCTGGATCTTGAAGTTCCCATAAGATATCTTGGGTGAGACTTCATCTACATTGCAGGTGTTGCTAACAGATTTCTCCTTTGTCATTAGAGGAAATTTCAACTCAAAATGGGCATGCTAAAAATAATTAATAAAATAATAGTTAAAATAATAAAATAATATTTATTAATTTTGGAGGAAGAAAAGAAAAAAACTACCTTTTTGTTTGTATTTTTGACATATCTCCCCGTGTTTTCACTCAAATTTCGATCGGGAGAGCTCGTTGGATGCGATGATGATGTCATCATCACATTTTTTTAGGTATTTCTTGTTTTTGGCATAGTGGGGTCCGTCAAAAGTATGCCGAGTGGGTACTCGTTGGATGCGGAATTTAATTCCGCATCCAATGAGCTCTCCCGATCGAAATTTGAGTAAAAACACGGGGAGATATGTCATCATCACGTTTTTTTTAGGTATTTCTTGTTTTTGGGATAGAAGGGTCCGTCAAAAGTATGCCGAGTGGGTACTCATTGGATTTGGAATTTAATTCCGCATCCAACGAGCTCTCCTAATCAAAATTTGAGTAAAAACACGGGGAGATATGTTGAAAATACAAACAAAAAAAGTAGTTTTTTTTATGATACCTATCCCCAAATTTATATTAAAAAGTATTTAAGACCTATATGGTATTTCAAATTTAAAGAAATTTCATTTGCTAACACATGATGACATGGAATTTGAATCAAAGTTAAAAGACCCATTTTGAGTTGAAATTTCCTCTAATGTAGGTCGATATATTGGGTTTTGTTGATGAATAAAGGATATGGACCTAGGTCGATTGAAGGTAATCCAACAAATGGTTCTGTTTCTAGGACATTGAATCATTCTCAGTGTGGTTAGGTTTTGGCACATAGCGAAGCCAAAATTCAAGACTGGGTTGATTATAAAGCACTAGAGTTTGCACACGAGGAAAGTAAAGGATCACAACTGAACCTGAATGAACGGATGGAGCGCTACATTTACATGGAAATTCATGAGATTTTATTTAGAGAATTTTCCATCAAATTGCATGAGTGATTATTGAAGTTAGCAAGCTAGGAAAAAAAATTCAGGGTGGAGAACCGACAGAGTGGATCCCTCAGCTAATCCAATGGCTGAAAAGTGAGGAATCTTATATCTAGGCTTGTCGACTTCTGAGTCGATAGTATTTTGGGAGGATATATTACAGAAATTGCATTCGATATGATAAAGCCATATAGAGAATCAGAAAGATAATTTTTCCAAGGACCTCGAGGTCATTATCTAAAATATTTAAAGCTATGGATTAAGATGTTGGTGTGCGAGAAAGGGATCATGAGAATGGAGTAAGAAAATTAAATATTTGTGCGTAGAGACCCGGTATATGTCGCAATAAATATTGAGAGAACCATGGAGGGGGAAAAACTGAGATGGTTTTTGGTAATATAGAGACTGATCTAGAAGGTGGACACTTAAGAAGTGGAAGAATATTCCGGTCAGGAAAGACAAAAAGGAATGGGACAAGAAGAGGAATTTCCAGTGCAACCGAAGGAGAGGACTACGAATTGGCATCACACCTCAACAGAGGATTTTGCGATGAAGAAGAGGAGTACCATATGATATTCAAAGAAGCCGAAGAAGAAGAAGCACTAGATCTATATTAATATTACAACATACTCGCGACCTCACATACATCACTTGATGTAAGATCTAGAAACACATCGCTCAGTGTTTTTTCTAAGAAGACTAATAGTAATAGTGGGAATATCAGTTAGGGAACTCCCACTAGCAGAATTTTTTATTCGCTAGTACCAAAAGTAAACAAAATGGCTAGGAATGATATAAATCTACCAATATTATGGAAATGGGTTAGAAGACCCTAGATAACATTGGTTTCTATGAGAAGCTGTATGAACCATGCGATAAGTCCAAGATGAGTCCATACATAAAGCCTAGATGATCACGACTCTCAGAGGTCATAATCTCGACTGGTACATGAAATTCTCTATGGTTCCAATAGGAATCCCCTAGAAGACATTAGATCAAATACATACATGAATTGATAGATGAGTTCAAGAAACCAAAACCTGAGTCGCAGTGCATTACAGAGTTGAAAGGAATTAAACAGTTACCTACATAGTTTGTTTGGGACTTCAACCAAAGATTCCAGACTTTGATGTCTAAAGTAAGTTTTTAGATGTCAAACGTCCAGCATAAATAATGGTTCATTGTAGCGATGCTACCGCATATCCATATCCAATTAATGCAACATAAAATTGTATCACACAAAAAATATCTTGATATTTCCATGAAATTGGAAGCTTCACCATTCGAGGAAAATATTACCGGGATAATGCAAATATAGTTGCATCTCGCCAACCTTACATTGCAATTTCAGGATATCAAGAAAGGGAAAGAAGTACAAGAAGAAATCTAGTGTACCAGATATAAAACCGAGGGACACCATAAATATTCATGTCCAACATTTATGAATTATGTTGCATCCGGAGCACTGAATCTGATAAATACACAAGGAATGCCTTGTTGTAGAATCTTCTAGACCATAGGACATTGTTCGGAGGAATTCCTATACTTACAAAATATAGTAAGTGCACTAGCAAGTCTATATTGTAATTTTTTTCGATCAATAGGACATGTTAAGAAAGACTGCAGAGCATACCAACTATCATAGGAAAATAAAGTCAACACCTACTCGATGAAGAATGAAAAACAATTGCGGGTTGAGCGAGATCAAGCTCAATATCAAAAGACCCAATACACTCAGGCTCAATACCCATCAGCAAAATACCCTCAACCCAAGGGGGGGGTGGAATTTTCAAAGGATGAGTACAAGGGGAGTATTTTTTCATGGAAGAGGCCAAGATATATGTTATAAATGTGGAAAACCTGGGCACTTTTTCAGATGATGAACAAATCCTACGTCGACCTATTCGTACTATAAAGAACTAGATCATACTATCAAAGAATTCCCTCAATTGATTTCAAAGTAGCATCCTAGAAATATGGGAAACTAGAACCCATCGCAGGATGTTAATCCGAACATCTAGAAGATCTCTGCTAAATTATGGGAACCGAATATTGTTGTGGTAACAAGAGGAGGTGTTGCGACATGAGAAAACCAAGAAGCACCATATGGATAAATAAGGGTGCGAACGACACAACAAAAGAAAGCACCATTTGATTTCCAGAAAGAAAAGGAGATATTCTTGACTATTGGACATGAGTTTGTTGACGAAAATCAAGCACCGACTTCTACTAAACTAAATGAAGGAACAATATTGGAGATGCCACAATGATTCAACCATCTATTTCAAAAGAAACACACAAAAAAAGTTAATAAATTGAAATAATTTTTTTAAAGTTGTTTAGTGATAGTACAAGATAAAGATGTTGTTGTAGAATTGACAACCTTAATGGAAGAACCTCGAGTAGATGTGTGACCAGAAACAAGGGTTAACCATATTAGGGAAATATTGAAAACTACTCATGAACTAAGAATGACTGCCCAAATAGGAGATTATGATATGGACTATATTATTCTAGACTTGGGTTCTGATGTTAACATTCTAACGAGACAAACCTGGGAAAGTATGGCAAAGCCGATACTATTGTGGAATCTTGTCCAACTGAAGGCTTTACCTATCATTCAAATTACACAACTTTTGATTGAGCTAGAAGGACTCAATACTTATGCATACTTTGAAGTAAAAGACATTGTTGATGACAATATTCCATATCTTACACTTATAGGCATCGACTGGGCCTTTGATAACCAAAATATTATCAATTTCAAGAAGAGGATATTAATGTTTGAAGATGAAGAACTAAGGGTGGTCACATCGCTTGATCCTATAGAAGGACAGAGGTATGTTGAGCAGGTAAATAATGAAGGGAAATATGGATACTTAAACCATATCTATAATATTACTTCTGTAATGGATGATTTTGTGAATCTGATGGCCGATGAAAAACTGAGTTGGTGAAGCATTAGTTCCTACAAATCAAATTCAGGAGAATCTTTAGAGAATCGACAGAAGCGACTCCATGAAGTATCAATGTGATGATGTTCCAAAATTGCAAAATTCATGTGACGGGTAGGTATCAAGGTATGTGATCTACCTATTTATGAGGGTTTTCCTAACCTTGAATCTTTTTTGAGAGAATTTGAAGAGAAAGTAACATAACCTCAGCAACTTTCATATTTGGAATTTGCATTGAAGGATACACCTACCAGATGCTAGATCTTGCATAAAAAATCTATCTCGGAATGGCCTCGATGTCAGAGATTGATGGAAGTCCGATTTGGAGAGAAGGTGATGCAAACTGGTCAGAAATATACATGATTGATTAATATTGTCAAACAAATTAAGCATTGTCGTATGAAATGGGAGGCATGTCTATGACAAGAATGGGTCCATCACTTTGTACACACATTACATATGATACCAAGGAATTGGTATACATCGATTGAATTGCAATGAGGAATAGTAGAATGAGAATAATTAGCTGCAAATTTCACCCATACATTTGAATTTGCTGATGATAATCCTTCAATTAATGCTTATCTAAAATTAATCAAGACTAAGATATTTGAAGATATTTTTGTGTCAACGACAAATTTTTTTCAGAGCATCCTGGAAGTATAGCACTCGATGGAGTTCTATAATGCAACAAGGGCACTTGATGATGATGATATCTGTGACATAAATATTCTCGAATCTCAAGGTACTCACGTGGTGGAAGGATTAGGTGTCTCAAGTGAGAAGTTTTTGAATTCGTGGAAGATAAAGAAAGTAAACATTGGCTCTGTAGAGAATCAAAAGTTTTCCAATATTGGGTATTATCGGGACGATGAAAATATTGGAAAGATTAGAGGCCTTCTACATGAGTTTCAAGATATGTTTCCCAGTAAGTTTTAGAAATGAAGGGGATTTTCAGAGATCTTGGAGAAATAAATATTCCATTAAAGCCTAACACAAAACCTATTAAGCAACGACTGTATCGAATCAATCCCACATACAAATAAAAAGTTAAGACATAGTTAGATCGAATGTTGGATTTGGGAATTATCATAAACCTATTGAAGAATATGAGTGGATCATCCCAATGGTAGTACAAGATTGTAATGTCCCTAAAATCCATAAATAAATTTTTTTGTAGGACTAATAATACTGCTAAGATATTGAGGGACATCTTTTCTTAACTACAGAATTATAAAATTGATAAAGAACTACACCTAAGTTCTGGTTCTATTTTCCTTTTAGTATGATTCCTATGTGACGATGATGTTTAAATGTCATTATTTTATATTCTGATGTACTTTTTAGTTATGTATATTTTGTCTGGTTGACTGATGCTATGATATTATTTCATTCATGTTTGATTACATGTTACGTTATCTAATTTATTATTTCGATAAATGATGAGGCTAACTTACTTCTGTATTTAAAGGGGAGGAGTGGCGATATTTTTTCCTAACAAATCACTTGAGAAGGTAAGGAAATACCATGACACTGGGCTTACTTAGTTCATGCAAACTAATGCACGACGTATCTATTCCTATTGCAGGTCATTCACCACTAAACCTATACTACCAGCACGTGATGGAATAAAAAATAAAATACCTAGCTCCTAAAGTTGCTAATGCTAAATGCTAAGGGATTGGTCATGGTATTAACACTCTATACAAGTGTATGAATTTAAACTATAGGGAGGAGGATTTAAATATCAATGGAAAATGTATGAAGTTCAAAATATATAGAGTAAGGTTTTTATATCTCCTTTGTAGTGGGTGATAGCTGGCATGTTTTAATGTGCCCATGTGAAGGGAAGCATGGCTCCTCCACAATGGAACGATCCATAAAATCCTTGGTAGGGTTTCACATCCCGTCCCTTTTGCATTTTGTTTTCGTTGTGGGTAGTAGAGGGAGAGTTCCATCATTGCTACACAGACATGGGTGTTAGTTTATAGTGCCAACACGAATGGTTTACAGGTATGCAGGAATCATCTATGGTTTAAATCATTCACACTTTCGTTTTGATTTGATAATGGTAAAACATACCCTTAAAGACATTTCTATTTCATTTTGCAGTTGGGTGAGTGTGGGTGCTTTGCAACTAGGGAAAAGGGAAGAGGTCGAAAACGTTTTTTTGGGTAAGCCCATGAGATGAGAGCCTTTACCCAACTGATTGGTCATTTAAGGGGTTGCATGGTTTCTATGTGTGAAGTTTGTAATCGACATCCCAATTGGGATTCACCAGGGTTTGGGGAAAATAGTGGCTATGCTTAGTTTCTAAACTATAGGTTTTCCTTTAGTGGTTCTTAGCCCATTCGAGCATTTTGGTACATTCGACATGACTATGTAATATGTATAACTCTGTGTTGGATAATTATAATGGTAATTGGTTTAATTTATTCGGTTCTATGTTTTTCTCTGAGAACTGTGTTTTAATTTATATGATGGATAAAATTATATCAGTGCCATTGCTCTACAATGGCACTATGAAAATTCTGTTTTGGATAGTTAATTTTGATTGTGGATAAAGTTTAGGTTTAAACCCACGATGTGTTTTATGGAATGGGTTTATCATTTTTAAATGAGTTTATATCTGTTAATTATGTAAAGGTTTTGATTTGGGCATTTTCTCTTCTATTTATAATGACAAGGGAAAGCCTTGCTTCAACCTTGATTCGGTTTCTTGGTATAGTCATGTTTGTGTGTTTACGATTCCGTTGTAATGTAATAACTAAATGCTCTCTATATGATGCCGATGGAAACCCTAGATCTTTTTATACGTTTGTATGATTTGTTATAATTTTTGGTGTAGAATGAAAATGTAATTGTTATTAAGGTTTTGATGGCGGTTAAATAAGCATGGGCCAAGATTTCCTATATGGCATAACCTATGTACTGCAAGGTTTATATTTTATTTCCTATATATACAGACTTATGGTAATTTATAAATGGATTCGATAGTTGGTGTATGGTCTATGTTTGTTATTTGTCTATTTTTGTTAAATGCTCCCAGTCAAAGCTCATGAGATTTGAACTTGGGTTTCAATGGTTGATTGATGGTTTTATGTTTATTATTTGCTTAATATGGTTTAGGAACTCCCAAATGAATCTTATGGGACTCGAACTGGGGTTTCAATAGTTGATTTACTGTTTATATTCATTATTTATTTAATATTGTTTAAGTTAGAAAATCGTGGAGGCATCTTGGCCAATCCTTAGCTGGATTCGATACTAGGTGCATGTATAACGTTTATGTTTTTTACTGTGTTTATAATTTGGTTTTAATATTGTAAATTATTCCTCTAAAAATATGAACAGGCTCTCTACCTTTGTGTTTAGAGCAATGATGACGAACCTTAAAGTAGTGTGGATACTTTATATATTTAAATGTATCTTTTGTTGCTGGCAAATGTAATATGCCACTGTTGCGTTAGTTTAGCCAATCCTTTGCACAAGATGGTCGGGGATTGTTTCCTTGGGAAAAACGATAGTTTAATTACTACCGTGGATGACTGTATTATTACTTGATTTTAGGTTTATAAACATCAATTTTCTAAACAATGGTTTATGTGATTTATTTGTTAAGGGATTCGATCCCTAGTTATTTAATTAGGAGTATTTAGATTATTTATTAGTTTTGGCTAATGAGTAGTTTGCAAGATAACATGGATGTCTGTAATTTTATTTATTTATTGGATTTAGTATACCTTTGTGAATTCTCTGTGATTTTATACTTAAGGATTTTATTTTGTTTTTACTCTGCTTTTAAAGTGACTCCGGTGTTGTGATGTAGGGTTTAGTTTCAGTATGGTTTTGAAAGAAGACTAGTTATTAAATTTATTTAGAAAACTAAAGGTTGGATCTATACTAAACCCTAAAATATAATATAAAATTGTGAAACAAGTTTAATACAACTCTGATAGGAATTTTACCCTAGAATCTAAATAAGAATTAAAAACTGAGATTCTAATTTACCTAGTAAAACAAACTTGAAGCATTTTTTCAAACTGATGGAGAAAGAAATTACATATCTTAATCCAAAGCATAATAGCTATAATTACAACATGTAAACATAGTTAAAATAACTTGGAAATGTAGAAACCTCTTACCTGTAACTATGCAGCTTGTTAATGGATTAAATCCCTTGCACACTTAAACATCCAGAATTAATAAAACACTAGCTATATCTGACCTTAGGAATGATAACCAGATAACTTTGGAACTACCATGCTCCTCCCAACCATGACCTAGAACCATTCTTGGTTCTAGTTCGTATCCCCCCCGAGCTGGCTCCAACATGCAAGTGATCTGGAACTCATAAAGGAGAGGTTGTTGCTGTTTGGAAAATCAGGCTCTGTATAAGAATGCTTGTTTTTGGAAAATGCTCTCCCAAAATTATTTAGGAAATAATATTCAAATCCCCAATCCTTCTCTTTTCTTGGGTCTTATAGAATTTTTTTTAGGAAAGGGAAGTTGGTTTAAACTTGAGTTAGATCAAGAATTCATCACTTTCCTGAAAATAATCTTTAATTGATTTATATGGAATTAGTTGTTATTTTGTTTAACTAGAAACTTTTTACTAGCTCCCACTTAAACTTTAGGATATAATATTTATTTAATTATTTTAGTTTATAATAACTACATAGAGTCTCACTTATTATTTTGGTTATCTTTATTCCATATATATGTGTGTGTGTGTGTGTGTATATGTGTGTGTGTATTCTTATATACATATTATCCTTAATATTTATCCATGCATCATATATCATAGTGTATTTATTTTGATGCTTCCATTAGTTTACATTATTTATTTTATCAAGGCCTCACGTAGGGTTTGGTCGATCAACTAGGTTAGGCATCTTTAGATCCTCCTTGCATGTTAGATTACCTCGCATATTGTGGTAGTTCTTTGAGTCCCCGATGAGAAGTATATTTGAAATTTGATTTAATCAACTCAAAATAATTATGATAAGGGTCGGTTGTATTCATAGTCGTTATCACTCAACACACTTAATTTCAGTAAACCCTAGCGCTATTCAGAGCCTAAGATCAACACTATTAATTTGGGCATTACACTGGTGCAATTCTGGAGCCTCTCGCTCAACACTAATACTAGGATGTACTTGTGTAATACACCTAGGGATACAATGGACAAGGATCCGATGCTCCAAAGATTATGCTTAACATCAATTTGGAATTCTCCATGGCTTATGCCCAACACTTCCAATATTATAACTCATGTTCTCTATAGCTTATGCTCAACACAAAATCTCATAACTCATGTGCTCCAAAGCTTATGCTCAACACAAAATATCATAACTCATGTGCTCCAGAGCTTATGCTCAACACAAAATAACTCATGTGCTTCAGGGCTTACACCCAACACATTATAGAACTCAATCATGCATTGAGTCTTCTGCACAATACATCACAATAACCATCTCAGTATTTGTATATGATAATCACACAATAATAAATCTAGTACATCGTACCATGCCAATAGTTCTTGTCCGTCAGGGTCTATGCCCAACATGTAAAATAATATACAAAACAATAAAACATGTGCATTGGATTACACCCAATATATCTAACTAATCATCATAACACATGCGTACTAGGGCATATGCCCAATATATAAACATAAACATCAAAGTAACTCATATGTAGTGGGGCTCATGCCCAATATAATTAAGGTAAAAATTTAGGATATTACATCCCTCCCCACTTAGAACAACATCGTCTCGGTGTTCTAGAGACTAGAAATGAAGTCATGAAATAAGGTGGGGTAATCCTCTTTCATGGTAGCTTCATTCTCCCATGTGGTTTCATTGACTCCAAAGTGCTTCCATTGCACTTTTAGTTGGATGATAGTTTGCTTCGTGAGTTGTACTTCTCTTTTGTATAGAATATGAAAGGGTTATGGGATATACTGCCCTTTAGGTTCCACCTATAGCAAGGACCAATCAAAAACATATTTAGTATTGTATACATATTTCTTCAATAAATATTCATGGAAAACATAATGAACCTTTATATGAGTAGGTAAATATAATTCATACGCCATTGAACCTCTCTTGGAAAGTATCTCAAAGTGTCTATAAAATCTTAGTGCCAACTTTCTACACCTTTTCAAGCTCAATGAGCTTCTTTTCACTTTTACTTTTAAATAAACATGTTCGTCGATCTGGTAATATTTATCTTTTCTTTTCTTATCTGCATAAATTTTCTGGGAGTCTTGTGCTTCCTTGAGATTCTGTTGTACTTTGTTGACTAACTGTTCTAGGTCCTTTAGTAAGTCTGTTCCTAACATGAGCCTGTCCACCAAGCTATCCCAAGTCACTGGTGTCCTACACTTTCGACCATAGAGTACCATGAAGGGACTCATTTTGGTGGAGGTCTGGTATCCATTGTTATGTGCAAAATCTACGAGGTGCAGATAATCCTCCCAATTGGTGGGATTGTTCATCATGTACATTGTAAGAATGTCCTCCAAAATGTGATTTACCCATTTTGTCTTCCCATTTGTTTCTTGGTGGTAAGTAGTACTAAAATTTAACTGCATCTCTAAGTCGGAGAATAAATATCTCCAAACGTTACTAGTAAAGTTCATGTCTCAATTTGAGATTATTTCCTTGGGTATCCCATGCAATCTAAATATATCGTTTAAGAATATGTCGACAATGTGAAATACCTTATAAGTTGACTTAACTAGGATAAAGTGTGTCTCTTTAGACAACTTGGAAACCACTACAAAAATGGAATCATTTTGCTTCTTTCCCTTTGGTAAATCTATAATAAAATCCATACTAATAACCTCCAATTTCCATTCTCAAATGGGTAACTGTTGTAGTAATCTTGAAGCATGCTGGTGCTAAGCTTTGACTAGCTGACACTCTTGGAATTTTTTGATGAATAACGCTATGTTTCCCTTTAACTTATTCCCAAAAAAGTGTTTCTTTACTGTCGATATCATCTTTTGATATCCCAAATTCCCTGAGTAGGGATTCCAATGGATCTCTATTAGGATGCTGGGCCTGATGTCTTCTCCCTCTTGAACATACAATATATCTTTCGACCACAATAGTCTAGTGTCGTCTACCTTATATTTTTTTGTTTGTTGAAACAACCTGTGCTCCTGAATATTTTTGAGGAGTTCAACATAGAAATGGTCAACTCTGCTTTCCATTCTGATCCTATCATGCAAGTCCAAATCGGTTTGGATCAAATTTACCTCATACAAAATATGAGATCACTGACTTAAAGCATCGATGATTTTATTTGCCCTTCCCTTTAATTGTTTTAATTCGAAGTGGTACTCACTAAGGAAGGCCAGGCATCTGGCCTTCCTAGCATTTAGATATGGTTGATCCAACAAATACTTCATACTCATGTTGTTTATGTTCAGAAGAAACTTATTCCTGATGAGGTAGTGCCTCCACATCCTCAAGGCGTGGATAATGGATTCTAGGTCATGATCGTGGGTGGGATAATTTTCTTCATGTTCCTTTAATTCTCGTGACTTATAATAGATCATGCAATCATTTTTCATGAGGAATCCACCAAGTCCTTCCTTGCTTGCATTTGTGCAAAAAATGAAATCCCATCTGGATCCACAATTCATAGTATATGTGTAGTAGTCAAAAGTTATTTAAGCTTCTGGAAGATTTCCTCGCACTTGGATGACCACAAAAATTTGTTTTCCTTATTTTGTAAGGAGGTCATGGGATAGGAAATCCTCAAAAATTTCTCAATGAACATTCGATAGTAACCTGCTAAACCCAAAAATGACCTAATGTCTATGACACAGGTAGGGGTAGGCCATTTTTCGATGGCTTTAATATTTTATGGGTTGATGACTATTCATTTATCAGAAATAATGCGACCTAGGTATTGTATCGGTGGTTTTTAAAAATCACATTTTATAAACTTAGTGTAAATATGGTGTTCCTGTAACACTCATAATACTATACACAGATGTTCTTCATGTTATTATTTACTCTTCGAGTAAACTAGTATGTCATCTATAAATAACAATACAAACTTAACCAGGTATTTACTGAAGATATTTTTCATCATGCACATAAAATTTTTCGGTGCATTGGTTATCCCAAAAGGAATTACTACAAACTCGTAATGGCCATATCAGATTCGAAAGGAAGTTTTATGTATATCTTCATTATGGATCTGTACCTGATGGTATTTGGATCGTAAGTCAATCTTTGAAAATATCTTTGCTCCTCTAACTTGATCGAACAAGTCATCAATACTAGGAAGTGGGTAATGGTTCTTGTTGGTCATCTTGTTGAGTTGGCGGTAATTGATGCACATTCGCATTGTATTGTCCTTCTTTTTTATGAAAAGTATAGGTGCTCCCCAAGGGGACACATTAGGTTGGATATAACCTTTCTCTATCAACTCCTATAACTGTAACTTGAGCTCCACCAATTCAAGCGCGCTCATGCAGTATGGGGATTTTGAAGCCGGTAATGACCTTGGTGACAGTTTTATGGAGAAATCTAAGATCTGTTTTGGTGGCAATCCTGGTATTTCCTAGAGAAACACATCCTTAAATTCCATGAGAACAGGAAAGTCCTCAATTAGGTGTTCTCTATCAGCTTATACATCCTGGATGTTTACTGCAAAAAGTTTGCAGCCCTTCCTAATACATTTATTCGCTTGTAAGGTGAATATATATCTAACATAAACCTTATTGAGTATGCCTTGAATAATTGTTTGATTCCATTGGTTTTCCATGCACAAGATTTACTTGTTTAGAAAATCAAGCATGGCATGGTGTTGTTCCAACCAGTCCATGACTATAAGTACGTCGTACGATCCTATGGGTAGGATATTTAGATCTACCTTAACTGGAAACCCATTCATTTCTACGTCATAGGCTCTTACTAGTTCTAATACCTTTCTTTTTGTACCAATGGGTAGTTGTACCAGCCATGGTTTCTCATGTTTCACTTTGTTCAGTTTACACGTGTCAACAATCTTGGGTGATACATAGCTTCAGAAAGCACCCGAATGAATCAAAATTGAAACAGAAGTGTTTAAAACCTTACCTTCTATTTCGACCATAGTGACATGATGGTATGCTTATTGGTCGTCAAGTGCTACATAGATCCTAGGTGTACTAGCCATGTCCTCTACGATTGGGTCTTCTTGTAGGTTGTGTAGGAATCCATTGGTTTTTTTGGACAATCTCTAGCATAATGGGGCCGTTGGAATTTCCAACAGTTAACCTATAGTGGGGAAGCCTTGGCTCCTCCATTTGTTGCTGGTATGTTGGTATTTGGTTTGGGCACATTTGGCCTTGCACCTGTCTTGTTGAAATTTCTATTAGACAAAAAACTGTTGTTCTGTTTTATGTATGGCGATGGTTTAAAACCGAGTTTTCGGTTGTCTGAGAAGGTCATAGACCTGTCTTGACTTCTATTTATGTTTTCCTACCTCATCTACCAATGCTCATAAAAATTCTATCTTTGTGTAAGGTAGTTTCTAGAGCTTTGGGCATGTCAAACTCAATTCTCTCTTGAAAATTAGGAGGAAGGCACCCTAAAAACTATTGTATCTTGACCTTTTCATCCATTATGTAAGGTACGTAATGTAACAGATCCAAAAATATGTTGATAAAGGAATCCATGGTCATGGATCCCATATTTCACTCATGAAATTCTTTCACTTTTCTATCAAAGAATCTTTCAAACATTTATTTTTCTTGAAATATTATGTGAAAATTAGTCCATCTGATTTATTTTACTTCATCATTTTTAGTATGCTTTAGGTCTCTCCACCATCTAGCTGCTTTTTCATTTAAATTGTAAATGGCCAGCCTAGATTTCATCTCACTGAACTAGTTGTGTACTCGAAAGTTTTTTCTCATACCCAGGAGCTATTCTTCAGCCTTCTCCCTGATATTCATCTCTCGTTTATAGGTTGGGCCTTTTATATTTCGAAATTCTCCTTGAAGTTTGTGTTAGGAACCCATGTCAATCCTTCTCTTTACTATGTTAGTATATTGTTGTTGGATGCATATGCTTTGTAAGTCGTCCCATAGTAATTGTTGATCCATAGTTTGTGTTATTATTGTGAGGCGCATATGCTTTGTAAGCCGCCTGTAGTATTTGTTGATCCATAGTTTACATTGGCCCATGGTTTTGAACCATAGTATTGGCACCCATAGTTTATATTGGCCCATAGTTTTGACCCATGGTATTGGCGCCTATTTTTAGTATATAAGTGTGTGTTGAGGCCAAGGAAGGCACCGTGAAGTTATTTTGTATTGAGCTTGCTCAAAGGAGGTTGCCCCCTCGAAGTGGCTTGTGATTAATATAAAAGTGATTCTGAGTTTTGCTGCTATATCATGTGTTTTGATTACTTGTTTGCTGCAGGTTCCTCTCATCTGGTATCAGAGCACTTTCCTTGGCACACGTGGGATTTTTTTTTTTTTTTGGGTGGCGAATTTCAGATCAATTTATGAAACTTTATGCACAAAATCAGAAGAAACAGATTGCATATCTGAATTTCTCTTTCAAAAATACGCAGTTTCAAAAAAAAAATCATCTCATTTGGAGTTCTAAAAGTGGAGATATCGCAGATTTAAAATACGCAATTTTTCAGAATTTCGGTGATGGCCGCGGAAATTGCGGCGCGAAAATATTCTGACTGAGTGCCCATATTTCTATTTCGATTTCATGGGTAGAAGCAGAGTGGTTGTTCCAGTTTTGGAAACATGCGATAATAGCGATTCTGAGCAA